>CM065399.1:19162500-19262500 GCA_033060915.1 Euryodendron excelsum
TTCTGGCACGTTTCTCGAGGACACATTTGACTCCTCAAAACGGTAAGTCCGACCTTCTAAGATTGTCTTAAAGGCAATTCAACATGATTAGGTGTCTTCTAGTCAGTTTCAGGCCAATTTCGAGACTTTCCGGTCAAGATGACCATTTTGCTCCTAGGCATTTGAATGCCCCGGGAACTACACTGGCTCTGGGTATCAAACTAGTAACCTCCCAAGAATGCTTCTTATAGTATTCCCAACCTTCCTTTACCTTCCCAGATCATTCCGAGTCAATACTGACAAACTCGGTAAAAAATGACCGTTTTGCCCCTAGTGGGCCGGTCTCCTTTTTCGACCACACCGGGTCTGGATATCAAATCGGTAATCCCTGAGTTTGCTTTTTATAGTATTCTTAACCTTCCTCTATCTTTTCGGATCATTCCGAGTTAGTTCCGGCAAATTCGGTGCAAAATGACCGTTTTGCCCCTGGTGGGCCGGTCACCTTTTCTGACCACACCGGCTATGGGTATCAAACCGGCAGCCTTTGGGAACATTCTGAATGATGTTTCTAAATCTCGAGTCTTTTTCTGGGACAGTTCGGGTCCGTCCCGACAGTTTTCCGATCTAGTTGATCGTTTTGCCCCTAAAGGCCTGGTCAACCATTCCGACACATCCTATCCTCACTTTTCAAGTCAAATACCTCCAGGACACTGTTCTAAGTGTTCCTACCCTTTTTCCAGCCTTCCAAGCCAATCCTGGTCCCTTAAATCATTCCCGAACTTTCCGGAGTCACCCTAAATCATTCCTGAACATCATCCGTGCTCGCAAGTTTTGGTACAAAGCTCATTAGAGCGAGATCCCGGAGCAACTGATTTGCCATAGACAAACTTTGTCCTTTTAATTTATTTGTCTTAACTTTTTAAAATCAAGTTATTAATGGAAAAATACTCCTTTCTTGTTTGATTCATTGCACACTATTTTCCATGCTAGGGACCCTTGCATCCGATATCTTACTCAGCTAATCCAGAGAATGCCAATCCTGATAAATGATGACTAGAACAACGAGTTTGATTACCAACAATTGGGAATTGAAGAAGATGTAAATTTTTCAGAGGAGGTGCTAGAGGAAATTTGGGAACAAATAGAAAGACATGAAAATCGTAATACCCCAAACATTGAGGAAACAGAAACCGTTAATTTGGGAAATGAAGGGGACCCAAAAGAGCTTAGAATTAGTACAAGCCTAGATCAATGGCAGCGCAAAGAATTGCTGGAACTATTGCATGCGTACTTGGATGTTTTCGCGCGATCCTATCAAGACATGCCCAGGCTGGATGAATCCATTGTGGAATAAAGATTACCCTTGGACCCGCAGATGAAACCCTTTAAGCAAAAGCTAAGAAGATTGAAGCCTGAATGGAGCCTGAAGATCAAGGAGGAGGTGATTAAACAACTCCAGGTAGGATTCCTGCAAGTAGTAGAGTATCCCCAATGGCTGGCTAATATTGTCCCGGTACCTAAGAAAGATGGCAAGGTGCAGATGTGTATCGACTTTCGGGACCTCAACAGGGCCAGTCCAAAGGATGATTTTCCTCTCCCACACATAGAATTGCTTGTTGACAACATGGCTGGTCATGGAATGTTTTCCTTCATAAACGGTTTTTCGGGATATAATCAGATCAAGCCGGCTGAAGAAGACCGGGAGAAGACTTCTTTCATTACCCACTGGGGAGTATACTGTTATAAAGTCATGCCATTTGGACTTCGTAATGCAGGGGTAACCTACCAAAAAGCCATGGTAACCTTATTCCATGACATGATGCATCAGGAAGTAGAAATCTATGTGGATGACATGATCGTCAAGTCCAAACAGCGGAAAGACCACCTGTTCAACTTGCGGAAGGTGTTTAACCGCCTCCGTAGGTATCAGCTTAAGCTAAACTTGCCAAATGCACATTCGGAGTATCTTCAGGGAAGCTGCTGGGGTTTATAGTCAATGAAAAAGAGATAGAGGTTGATCCTGCCAAAGTTAAGTCCATCGTCGAAATGCCAACACCAAAGGGGGAAAAGGAGGTTCGATCTTTTCTAGGAAAATTAAACTTTATCAGCAGGTTCATCGCCCAAATGACCCACCTATGCGAACCTATTTTCAAGCTCCTTAAGAAAGATGTTCCAACAGAATGGGATGATAACTGTCAGATAGCTTTTGAGAAAATCAAAGAATATCTGCAGAATCCTCCTGTCCTAGTGGCACCAACCCCGGGACGTCCTTTGTTGATGTACATGTCAGTGTTAGATACTTCAATGGGATGTGTTTTGGGACAACATGATGAAACGGGAAGAAAAGAGCAAGCCATTTACTACCTCAGTAAGAAATTCCTGCCGTATGAAGCAAAGTATTTGGATCTCGAGAAACCTGTTGCGCGTTAGCCTGGGTAGCTCACAGGCTTCAGCACTACATGCTGTATCATACCACCTTCCTCATCTCTCAAATGGATCCCCTCAAGTATATATTCGAGAAACCAACCCTGTTCAGCAGAATTGCTCGATGGCACATGATCCTATCAGAATTCGACATCGTGTTCACTACCCGTAAAGCAGTCAAGGGGCAGGTGATAGTTGATTATCTGGCCGAGCACCTTATTGATGATTATCAATCCATGAAGCCCCAATTTCCTGATGAAAATATACTATGCGTTGATGATGCATCTGAAGGGCAAGTACCAGCCGGGTGGAAGATGTTTTTTGACGGTGCTGCTAACAAAAGGGGAGTCGGCATTGGGGCAGTAGTAGTGTCAAGAACAGGTAGTCATTATCCTATTGTGGTTAAGCTACAACTTGAACTCTGCACCAATAACATCGCTGGATATGAGGCTTGCATCCTGGGATTAAGATTGGCATTAGAAATGAAGATTGACGAATTGGTTGTTCTCGGCGATTCAGATCTGGTTATTCAGTAATCCAAGGACATGTACCAAACTCGAGATGCCAAAATTTCCCCGTATCATCAATAGGTCAAAGATTTGTGTTAGCTATTCAAAAGCGTGGATTTTCGTCACGTACCCCGAGTAGAGAACAGCTTTGCCGATGCCTTAGCTATGTTAGCTGCAACAATCAAGGTCGATAGGGGCACTGAAATACCCTCTCTATAGATCTTTACTAGGGATGTCCCTTCCTATTGCCTGCACACAACTGTTGAACTCCACAAAAAACCATGGTTTTATGACATCTAGAGGTATATCCAAGCCAGGACGTTCCCCGATGTAGCAACACAACGCGATAGGAAGACCATTTGTTGTTTGGCGAGACACTATTTCATAGCTGGAAATGAGCTTTTCAGGAGATCATGGTTCGGACCTCTAAGATGTGTCAATACCACCGAAGCAAAAGTTACTATAGAGGAAGTGCGCGAAGGAGTTTGCGGTCCCCACATGAATGGCCACACACTTGCAAAGAAGATTCTCCAGAAAGGGTATTACTGGTCAACAGTGGAGTCAGATTGCATTAGATACGTTCTTCGGTGTCACAAGTGCCAGATATATGGGGATAAGATTAAAGCACCGTCAACTGAGCTCCATTCCATGTCAGCCCCGTGGCCTTTTTCTATGTGGGGGATAGATATGTTGGCCCTATCACTCCTAAAGCTTCCAACGGTCACCGCTTCATCCTCGTCACCAATGATTATTTCACTAAATGGGTGGAAGCCGTTTCCTATGTTCATGTCACCAAGAGGGTCGTGGAAAGGTTCATAAAAAATCATATCATTTGCCGGTATGGGATTCCCAAGTCACTCATTACCAACAATGCTTCCAATCTGAACAACGAGTTGATGTCAAAGCTATGCCAAACATTTCACATTACGCACTGGAATTCGGTCGCCTACCGGCCTCAGATGAACGGAGCAGTAGAAGCAGCCAACAAGAACATTAGGAGAATACTCCGAAACATGATTGACAACTACAGAGATTGGCATGAGAAACTTCCTTTTGCACTGATGGCTTACCGAACTACTATGAAGGTCTCCACCGGAAGCACTCCCTTCAAGTTGGTCTACGACACCGAGGCAGTCATCCCCATTGAGATTGAGATTCCTTCTTTACGGATCTTAATAGAAACCAAACTGGATGAAGCAGAATGGATCAAAGACCGGTATGCCCAACTCTACCTGCTAGATGAGAAGCAGCTAGCTGCAATTTATCACGCTCAATGCTACAGAAGGTGAATGGCCAGAGCATTTGACAAGAAGGTACGATCTTGATCATTCCAACCGGGAGATTTGGTGCTTAAGAAGGTGTTCCCCCATCAAGAGGCGGCACAGGGGAAATTTGCTCCAAACTATAGAGGGCCATTCGTGATAAAAAAAGGTCCTGTCTGGAGGAGCTCTCGTTTTGGAGGAAATGGATGGCCAAGAATTCCCTATTCCATTGAATTCAAACGCTGTCAAACATTACTACATATGATTCCGAAAGTTAGACCTTTAGTTTCTGTGAAGAAGCAAATAAATCTACTCTCCTCATTTCCCACTAACCAATAGGGTAGCGTTTCACTGGTAAAGCTCTATGGACTAAACAATCTATTCCAAGATGACGAGAGGCCCTCGTTTCATTTCCTATATAGTTAAAATGTACATGTATATATAACCTTTGTTAAACCCTTAGAGCCGGTTACTTTCCTTCAGGAACATTCCCCAACAAAGTGATCATGCTAAGTCAAAGTAGAGGTACTGGAGATATGCGTAAAAAAAAAAAAGAAAAAAAAGAAAGGGGGGCCGATGAGATACCCAAAGAAAGATGGAAATATGCAGAAAAAGTGCTATTAAACCAAATATCATTGACGGTGATCACTAGTAGAATGGTAGGTTTGAGCCTTTTCCTTTTCTTTCAAAAGTAAGAAACTCACACCACAAACCTAAAAGTACACTCAGATTAGAGTTAAATTGATTAGTCCAAATGAGCTTACTAAAATATGCCATTGGCCGGAGGATGATGTGAGTAGCATTTAAGAGCTTCACAACATAAACCAGAGACCAAGCTGAGAAAAGAGAAAGAGAAAGAAGAGAGAAAAATTAAGCACTTCCCGAGGATGCGGTGAAAACCCGAAAGGGCGCCGTAGGTAAAAATGTAAGGATGTGGCAAGATACAAAACTGTCGACCTTGGCGAAAACCTGCAAAGATGCCTTGGTGCAAAAAATGAAAAAGCTGGGGCTGGTGAAAAACCCTTACGGGCACTAGTAGTAAAAATAGTAAAAAAAAAAAAAAGGGGGGGGGGGGGGGGGGAAGGGGGAAAAGAGACTTAGATGTAAGAAATAACTCAAGTTATAGCATTCCCCAGAAGTTAATGTATGAAAGCAACAGTGCGAAAGTCAGAAGGCGTCTCGAAATGCATTCTCCGACTTAGCCCAGTTAAGGTTAAAGGAAGCAGGGGTTCTTTTCATGGGACAATCAGTTACTCAGAGAATCAAACAAAAGGGAGTTATCTTTCATTGAGCTGCAATTTTTCATTTAACTTTCCTCAAGTTTGTTGCTATACTAACCATACAGGGAAAATCGTATCAAAAGTTTGGGAAGTTATGAGTTCATAAGATAAAAAGGAGTACAATGCTAAATAAGGTATGTTTTCTATAAATGCAGAAATCAGTAAATCTAAGAGCGAGGGGCAAAAATATATTACTCCCTGTCATCATCAGAGGAGGAATCAGCCATGCAGGGATCCACTGGCTCGCCAACCACAAGAGGAGCACTCGAAGGAGTACCAGCTGCAAAAGACCCAGGTTGGCCCTGCTCATAGCCCGCACATCTGGCCTGAAGCATGTCCCTCTCTCGGATAAAGGACTCCACAGTCTCCCGCAAAGACTAACTATCCATCACATCACCCTCCAGGGAAGTGGAACTGCCTAGAACGCCTCGTGGCTGCCTACGTACCCACGCAGTACTCAAAGGTGGGTCATCACGTGTCGATCTGGCTACTGCTAGCTGCATCTCCAGTGAAGCTACCTCAGCGTCTCTCATCCTCAACCGGTCATGTAATATCCGTATCAGGCGGCGGTTCTCCCGCCTATAACGATGCCCCTGAACAATCATAGCAGTCAAGAAGTCGGTATACCCTACGAAAGGTAAAGGAGTCTCAATGAGAAAATCCCCAAATCTACTGGGACCCAGCACATAGCGTTGAAGCCAATAGTGATAGGCCTCAATCCCAAGAGGCATGACAGAGAACTGACCATCATCATCAACGTGAGGAAGCAAAGATCTCCATGTATCCATAACTCTCTCCACCAATGCTCCTAGGATCGACGCCTCGAAGAAAAGAGTGAACTCGGCTGCAGATGCTGAAAAAGGGATATCCTGACTCCTACCAAACTGTCATAGAACCCGAATCCCGAAAAAAGGGGCAATGCCCCGCAGGCCTGCTAAGGGCACGAAGGCCCTCCCGGAAGGCCGAACTCTCAAGCAATACCTACCAACCAGCCCTGAATATCACCTGACTGTGCTTGACCTCATGCTCTGGAGGTAGTCAGCCCAGGATGCAACGGTCTGCAGAAATCTCCCCTCATCTGCCATGACACCCTGAGATCTCGCCAGGGAATGTATATGGTCAAGCTTGGGATACCATATATATTGGAACAAAGGAGTAACAAACAGGTGCCCAATCGCCCAGAGCTAGAAAAGAGTAGCGCATCCTCAGAAACGAGCGTCAATGGTTTGCTGGAATCTCGTAAGACTCACGAAGGTCTCCCCTACAATCATGGGAGCATAGGAATGCCCCTTACGGATCAAGGCCAGCGGTGCACATAGTCGACAGTGCACTAAATCATCTTCTCGTGGGAACACCAAGTAGTTCAGTAGAAGCAAGGCCAAAGCAACCATACGAGAAACAGCCCAATCCTGGGAAGTGTGCCACTCACCTGAATGGACTCGCATACCCGTGGGAAACTCGAAACGGGAAAAGAGGAACTCTGCTGGGATGTAAGGAAACTGGGGCAAACAAGAAGAAAGAACTGCGCGTCTGAGTCCGAGCTGGGATGAAACCACTGTAATACAACCATCCGAAAAAGAGGGGTCCCACAATGTTGGTAGAAACATCTTGGAAACCCATAAGAAACCCATACTCGTGAGAAGTAGGGGTAAGCTCGCACTCCCCAAAGCAGAAAAGAGACAAGTCAGGCTGCCAGAAGGGAATCACCGCCTCCATGAGCCTGGGAATAAGACGCACTGATAGAAGTGAAGCCACCCGACCAAAGGACCGGCGAAAGATATCCTACTCATCCGGAGGATAACTACCGTGCCAAGCTCTCAGTCGACTCAAAACTACATCTACTATCCTGAAAAGGTAAGCCAAGGTAAGAGGTGTTAATATATCGAGCAGGCGGTTGATATAATAAAGTCAAATGAAATAAACAACTAACACAAACAAAACAAATAAAAGATTTCGAATGATAAGTCCAAACAAATTTCCTACGCACACCTTTTAATTTTCTAACTTAAAATTAAATCTCAAGGGTTTTCTGTCTTTTTCCTTCAAAAAGATTTTTACTCTAAACCTTAACCAACTCTTCCCCTAATTTCTAAAAATTTCGGCAGAGTCCCGTTTAAAAATGGCCCCTAAACACCCATGACATCAACACAAAACACAAATTGTGCACTTCACAACGTTATAATCACATAAAATCCGCACTCGCGCACATTTTTCAATTTTTTAAAATTTTCAAAACATATGTTTTATTTTTTCAATAAATCAATGGTTTTCAAAGTTGTCCTAAAATCTCTCAAAATCATCTCAAATGTTTTCCAAAAATATTCCAATATTTTTTCAAATTTCACAATCTAAAAATTTCATCAGTCTCTCAAGTTTTCTTAATTTTTTTTCTAATTTTTTAAATATTTTTCTAATTTTCAAAAAATAAAAAATTCACTAAGTTTTTAAAAAATCACAAAACTTCACACAGTTGTTAAACACATTTTTCTAAGGCACATTGCACAAAAATCCAACCAGAAAACCCAATGTCCAAGTCTGTAGGAACAAATTTACTATTCCTGCAGAAAACCCTCTTCGCGTAATCAGGAAAAATCACTCAAATTCAATCAAACAAGTACCAAAATGCAAAAATAATTTCACCATCATGTTCAAAACATATCAAGACATCAAATTCCACTATTCATATGATTCAAACGAAATTCTACACGTCAAAATCAACAAAAATTCGAAAACTCACTTTTTGAAAGTTCTCCGGCGAAATCTTCTCTTCCGGCGACTTTTCCGGCGACGTGGTCTCCTTCTAACAATCACCTGTGGTCTCCAAGAAATGCCCCTTCAAGATTCAACTCGGTTTCATCACAAACACCCTCAATCTTTCACAAACTCTTCAAAATACCGCAGTTGTTTGAACCAGAATTTTTCTAGTTTTAATCCCAAGCCTAGCGCCACTAGTGGTGCCAGTTTCCAAATCTGGGCAGCTTTGCCCCTTTTCCCACCAAATCTCATTTTCAAAGGCCTTTTTTGGCCTGATATCCATTTTCGACCCTCGTTGTCGAAAAATTTCCAATGTCCGTCCCTTCGACTGCCTCGGGTCAACATGAGACTCATACCTTTATCGTTTTCTGTCTTTAACAAGCAAAGACAGAAAAAGAGGGGCAGCTGTAAGCACCCCATTTTTTATCGCGAGGCAGTCTACACTCCGTCCAAACTTGTACTCAAGTCAATATGGACATATTCCAATCGAAACTAACTCTCTAAGTCCAAATCCCGTCTATCCATCGCTTCGCGGGCCCACCAGGCCCAAATAGAGGCAAAATGACCAAAATGCCCTTAGGGGTATTGTCCTATCCAAATTCCATTAGGCACGTTTTCCCGAAGACGGTAAGTCCCCTTTCCAATTCTAAATCAGGCACGTCTTTCCGAAGACGGTAAGTAACCTTTCCAATTCTAAATCAGGCACGTCTTTCCGAAGGCGGTAATTTCCCTTTTCAATTCCAATCCCTCTCTTGAGACAGTTGATTCCTCGAGATGGTAAATCTATTCCATTTAGGCACATCTTTCCGAAGACGGTAGGTCCCCTTTCCAATTCCAATCCCTCTCTTGAGACAGTTGATTCCTCGAGACGGTAAATCTACTCCAATCAGGGGCGTCTTTTCGAAGACGATAAGACCCTTTTCCAATTCCAACCCCTTTCTTGAGACAGTTGATGCCTCGAGACGGTCCGACACGTTTTTTGAAAAAAATCTCTTCGAGACGGTAAACCTGTCGACCGGGACGAGACCCCAAGTCCCCTAGATGGTAGAACGGTCCACCTTTGGCGCCAGCTAGCCCGCCAATGTAGAAATGTCCATTTAGGCGTGCCTTCCGAGAAAGTTGACTTCTCAGGTGCTAAGTCCCCTTTAGCAGCTTCCCGAGATTAGGCAATCTCGAGAATGATCGCGAACCGTCAGAGTAGCAGAAATACTCACAAATATCACAACCGTTAAAGTAGTGGAAATACTCACAAGCAGGTCGATATAGGGAATTGCCAACAAACCCCTGTATCATGCGCCTGCCGTCAGAGTGGCGGAAACACTCAAAATCCAGGTCAACACCAGTGCCTGCTAGCCCACTTTGGTGAAAAATGACCAAACTGCCCATAGGGCCATTTTTTAGCACGTTTCTTGAGAACCCATTTGAATCCTCAAAACGGTAAGTCCGACCTTCTAAGATTGTCTTAAAGGCAATTCAACATGATTAGGTGTCTTCTAGTCAGTTTCGGGCCAATTCCGAGACTTTCCGGTCAAGATAACCATTTTGCCCCTAGGCATTCGAATGCCCCGGGAACCACACTGGCTCTGGGTATCAAACCGGTAACCTCCTGAGAATGCTTCTTATAGTATTCCCAACCTTCCTTTACCTTCCTAGATCATTCCGAGTCAGTACTGACAAACCCGGTACAAAATGACCGTTTTGCCCCTAGTGGGCTGGTCTCTTTTTTCGACCACACCGGCTTTGGGTATCAAATTGGTAATCCCTGAGTTTGCTTTTTATAGTATTCTCAACCTTCCTCTATCTTTTTGGATCATTCCAAGTCAGTTCCGACAAATCCGGTGCAAAATGATCGTTTTGCCCTTAGTGGGCCGGTCACCTTTTCCGACCACACCGGGTATGGGTATCGAATCGGTAGCCTTTGGGAACATTCTAAATGATGTTTCCAAATCTTGAGTCTTTTTCCGGGACAGTCCAGGTTCATCCCGACAGCTTTCCGATCCAGTTGATCAGTTTGCCCCTAAAGGCCCAATCAACCTTTCCGACACATCCTATCATTACTTTTCAAGTTAAATACCTCCAGGACACTGTTCTAAGTGTTCCTACCCTTTTTTCAGCCTTCTGGGCCATTCCCGATCCCTTAAATCATTCACGAACTCTCCGGAGTCACTTCTAGTGAAGCTAGGCTAAAAATTGCATGATAGTCACTAGTACAGCCGCCCAAATCCGTCAAAGATACGTTGCTTGCCGACCTTAATAGTTTCCTAATTGGCTGGCGCCACTAGTAGTGGCGCTAAGCATATATTTGGCCTGGTGCCACTCCTAGTGGCTCTAGAAGGAATTTTGCCCTGGCGCCATTGCAACAGGCGCCAGGTCTGTTCCATGTCTATAAATATAGAGCCTCCTCCAGCGTAAAAGAGGTCTGTAAACTCAGTCTAAAATTCTTAGAATTCGATATACAGAGCCCGAACACTTCAAAAACCCTAGCTTCTTTAGGTTTTCCAAACCCTAGCCACCACACACAAACCTTAGCCTCCTATACACTTATACACACCCCTATACACTTATACACTAGCCTCAAGCCTCCATTGAAGACTTAGATTGCTGCAACTAGAAGCTCTCAAAGATCAAAGAAGAGTCCCCGAAGATTAAGGCGAAGATTGACGTGAAGTAAAGACCGAAGAAAAGTAAGGCACGCAAAATAAACAAGACATACGGTAGGCTTTCTCTTTAAGTTTTTGTGCTTCCCCGTCTCTCTTCTCTCTCCTAACCCACTTGGCTTTTCTCTATTTTAATCCCCCATCTCTTTCACCCCCCTTTCTTTGCATGCTTGAAACAAGGGGATTCCCAGTTCATGTGTAGGATTGGACTATTAGAGGGTCACCGTGTCGGGGGCTTTCTTTTAGTCTAACCGGAGACCACGTGGGTTCGGCCCCCTTGATTATGTGGTGAAGCCTTAACCTTGTATGTTCATGACCCTAAATTTGCATTGTGCATATCATGATCTTGCATCTCTCCAAAATCGTTTTCAAACTCGTTTTCAAAACTTGCATTAAACTTGTTTTCCAAAGTGCCTTAAAATCTCCTTTTTCAAAACTTGTTTCCAAAATCACAATCCTAAAGTGATTCTAGTCTTTCCATGGCTAGGGTTGCTTTAGGAAAGTGTTATATTTAAAGTGACTTTTATGGTCCATATTTTCAAAATCTTGTTGTTTTCAAAACCACTTTCTTAAAGTGGTTTTAACCTTCGTATGGTTTGAATCGTTTTAGGAAAGTGAGACGTTTTTATACTTTCTAAAATACTCTCTTTCAAATCCCTCCTTCTAAAATCTCTTTTTCAACATGCTTTCCGAAAACTCTTCTTTCCAAAATTGTTTTCTAAAAACTCCCTCCAAAAATCTATTTTTCCAAGACTTCTCTTTTTAAACTGCTTTCCAAAACGCTCTCTTCAAAGTCCACTTTCTAAAAACGCTCCTTAGGCCTCCTTCCTAGAAAAACTCTCTCCAAAAATCTTTCTAAAAACTCTCTTTTCAAAACTCATCTTCTAGAAACTCCTCTCTAGGTTTTCTTTCTAAAAATCTTCGTTTCCAAAAAAACTCACTTTCCAAAAAACCATTTTCTTGGTGCCCAAGTCAAGCCCTAGAACCCACAATTAGGAAACCCTAATTTTCTTTCCAAAAACATGATTTTCAACCTTGTCCCAAACGTAGGTTTCCAAAATCTCCTTTTTCACATCCAAACTATACATATTTCCAAAACTTCTTTTCTACGTTAAAACTATAGTCTTCCCAAAACTAGGATTTCTAAAACCTCCTTTTCCAAATCCTTGTCAATTCCAATCTTCCCTTTAGGAAACCAAATCCAATCTCCCCGTTTAGGAAATTAGATCCAATCCTCCGTTTTTGGAAACAAAATCAAAATATTTCTTTTTAGAAACAAAATCCAATCCTTTGTTTTAGGAAATCAGAATCTTAACCCCTCCTAGCCTAAATCTTTCCTAATCCACTCTTTCCCAATTTAGTACTTTCTTAAACTTTAGATTTCCTAAACCTTAACTTTTAAATCTTTCCCTAGACTTTAAACTTCCAAATCTTTCCTAATTCAACTCCTTCCTAATCTTTTATTTTCTTAAATCTTAAGTTTCTAAAAGTTGAACATAAAATTTTTTCTAAGTTTTAAAACTCAACTCCCACATCTTTCCTAATTCAACCTTTCTTACTTCCATCCCTTTCCAAATCTAAGTCTTCAAACCCTTCTTAAACTCAAATCTTTTCCTAATCTCAAGATTTTCTAAAACTCAAACTTTGAATCTTTCTAAAATTCTAAACTTCCCTATTTCAAATCTTTCTAAATCTAAAACTTTCTAAGCTCCAAACTTTCTTATTTTCAAAACTTCCTAATTTTCAAAACCTTTTCTATTTCAAAACCTTTCTTAAATCTTAAACTTTCCTAATTCCAAAACTTTCCTAATTCGAAACTTTCTTAATTCGAAAATTTTCCTAATTTCAAAACTTTCCTAAATCAAAGCTTTCCTAAGTTGAAACTTTCTTAATTCTAAATCTTTCATAATTTCAAAACTTTTCTAAGTTGAAATTTTCTTAATCCATAATTTTTCTAAGTTGAAACTTTCCTAAACCAAAACTTTCTTAAATTGAAACTTTCCTAAAATGAAACTTTCCTAAAATGAAAATTTCCTAATTTGAACCTTTCCTAATTTGAACATTTCATAAATCCAATCTGTCAAAATCTTCCAAGTCCAACATTCGAGTAAAATCTTTTCGAAAATCTTTCCAAGTCAAGTCCAATCCTTCTTTTCTAAGTTTCTAAGTCTAGGTTTCCTAAAATCAAGTCTTTCAAAACCAATCTTTTCAAATTTTCCAATCAAAGTCCAAATTTCCTATTCTTCCAATTCTAATTCGAATTCCAACTTCAGCTCTCTTCCAATTCAACCTTCTATTTTCAATCGGACTCTTGTCCGAACTACGACTGACCTGATTCGTCCAAAAGAATACGTAGGCAACCCTTATGGGTGCGGTCACAACATTTTTCAAGTTTCTATCTCAATATTTTCCAAATCTCAAATTCCACAATCTTTTCAAATCTCCAATCTATTTTCAAACTTCCAATTTCAAATTTCTATTTCCAAATCTCTAGTTCTAATTTTTCAAACTTTTCAATTTATCCTTTCAAATCTTTTTTCTAAAATCAAATCAAATCAAATTCTTCTTGTCAAATCTATTTCCAAATCAACTCTCTCTTATCTTGCACTTGTATCTCATGCATCATGTCTTTTTTTTTTTTAAGCATTCTTTTTCAAAGTGGATAGGATTGAACAATAGTTAGTTGAAGACTCTCATAGGTGAATCTAGGGTAGGTTGACATGTAGGTACCGAAAGGGCGGGGTAGGGGGATGGTTTAGTGCGTCTTCCCTACACGTTACCAACCTCTGAACCTAGGATCACTGTTTTCAAATACCAAAAACGGAGTTATTTTTCAAAAAGGGGCTTAAATGTTTTCCAAAGGTTGCCAAACAACCTGTTTTCTTAAAAACCCTCTCTTGAGGAGATATTTTCAAAATCGTTTTCCAAAACCTTAAGTGTAGTCTTCTGATTGTGCTTATATTTTAGGTGACCTAACTCACCTTAATCCAGTTAGGTGGCGACTCCAAACTTTTTCCAAAAGCCCTTTATTCAAATCAATTTTCAATTCAAAACTAGTCGCACTCATTCTTCTAGGAGGGTGAGTTCTAATGAGAGAGTACATCATTTTTCTCGTTTGTGTGTGTATTCCTCAAGTGCGAAAAATCTGGGTGCGACATATATCTACCACAGAGCCACCAAACATGCCACAAAAGATTGTTGGACCCCAAGAAGGATTGTCAATAGAAAGGTATCAGAGAAGCAGTTTCGCTTCAAGAAAGGCAGAAAGGATGTTCGAGAAAACCCTTATCCTAATCATAAGAACAAAGGGAAGAACATCAATATGGTGGCATACTGTGGCCGGATAGATCTCGACCCAGAATCATTCGACCACTTGGACCAAGAGGAATTGTACAGTGCCTGCATGACATCTTATCAAGATGAACTAGAAGAGGTGGGCGATTATGATCTACCAATCAACATCCTAGATCCTGATACTACAACAAAGGTCCTTTAGAACGTTTTTGATCAGTTATTACTCTTTTGAAATGCTAGACTAGAGATAACTACGTCCATCATAAACACAGCGGTGGTGCACCATGAGGAGTGCATGGGTCTGGAGGGATTGGTCCCATGGACCATCCGAGAAGACTTCAGTGCTATCATTTCTTTGAAGCAAACATGAAATATCTTTTTCCTCATAACAGACCGTTATATGTCACGACCTTTATCCATGAAGTCAACTTCAGGAGAGCGTTCCTCGATGGAGGAGCTTCTATTAACATAATGCCATTCGATACCTTCGAGAGGACTGGAATCCCCGAGAAACACATAATGAAGTAGTGCATTACCATTATAAGTTTTAGAGGAGAGCGAAATACGACAATGGGCTATGTTAACGTGGACTTAGCCGTGGGAGAGACTTAAGCACCCACTAAGTTCCACATCATTAAAGCTCCTGCAATAAACTACCATGTCATATTGGGGCAAACCTGAATGCACAGGTATGCCTTGATTCCTTTGTGCTACCACCAATGTATGAAGGGAAATGAGAAAGAAGACTTTCACTATCGATGCATCCAAAAAGCCATTCAACAACTATGAAGCACACTTGTCAGACGCGGTCTTTTTTACTAAATTATCTATCGAGGAGATGCCATACACCTCAAAGCCTAGAGGAGTCAAAATCCCTAAGTGGGAAGATATCAGAGATGATAACGATGAGGAGACACCTCCATTGAAAATAGAATGGGAAGAGCTCGGCTCAAGAACCTCCAAATCCACACCTTGAAAGATCACCAAGATCCAAGAGGGTGGAAGAACTATATACCTGTTATGATGGTGTGAGGGGGACATGGCTTCTGCAGTAGGTACTGACCCCCACCAGAGGCCATGACTTGCGAGCAAGGAAACGAGGCCCTCGAAGAGCTTGTCAAGGAGCCTAAAATCATGCTTAAATGTATTCAAGATGTCCCAAACTGCAATAGGAGGAACTCTGAGAGTTTAGTCTCTGAAATGACGAGGGATCTCCTCAGCTAATATTCATCAGTAAGGGACTAACACTTTAGAGCAAGAAGCCTTCATCAAGTTACTGAAGAGTTATTCGGATGTATTTGCTTGGACATATGAGGAAATGCCTAGTCTTGATCCTATAGTAGTATCTCACCACCTGAATGTCTTCCCAAATTCCAGGCCATGCAAATAGTTTGCGAAGAAATACCATAATAACCTAGAGGAAAAGACCAAGGAGGAGATCAAGAAGCTGAAGACAGCTGGGTTTGTCAAACCCATCTGATACCCCTCATGGTTAGCAAGCATTGTCCTTGTCAAAATGAAGAATAGGCAAACATGCATTTTTGTGGATTTTCGAGATCTTAACAAGGCGTGCCCAAAAAATGAATTCTCACTTCCTCTTGTGAATACATTGGTGTCACGCCCTGATTTTTTGCCACCACCAAGCCTTACTTGGCTCGGGAAAAAACACGATGCTCTCTCATTAGAACTCATCCTCCTAAAAGGACAAGTGTGACTAGGTTTAAATTTGAAATTGATTTGATTAAGGGCTTTATGAGAAGAATAAGAGTTGTCACCTAATATAGTTAAAGATGTGTTAGGTCACCTGAAACTAAGTCTAATCCGTAGACTAGACTTAGGTTTTTCGAAAAGGTTTTGAAAATGTCCTTCTAAGAAGGTTTTTTGAGAAAAAGGGTTTTTAGCAACCTTTTTGAAAGCATGACTCTGGATTGGTCTTTCAAACAGAAATCTATGGTCTAGGGATTAGTTACGTCTAGGGAAGATATCCTAAGATCATTACCCTACCCCGCCCTTTTGGTACCTACATGTCTAATTACCCTTAATTCATTCACTTTAATAACTAGTTACTAATATCCACTTAATATCTACTTTAGAATTTTGAAAAATAGGTTTAGTCATCACTTTTTGGAGGAATGATGCATGATGCAAGTTTTGAAAAAAGTGTTTGAAAATATAGAAATTTGGAAGGGATTTGAAATAGAAATCTTGAATGGATAGAAAATTTTGAAAAGAGAACTTGGGTTGAAATGAAGGTTATGACTGCACCATTTTAGGTTGCCTACATATCTCATTTGCTGAAAATCAGGTCATTCGTAGTTCGGGCAAGGGTCTAATAGAAAAGAGACGCATTAAGGCCATTGAAAAGTTTTAAAGACACTTTGAGGTCTTTGGAAAGGTTTGAAGACACTTTGAGGTCTTTGGATAAAGAGAACTTGAGAGTTTAGAAAAATACTTTGAAATAGGACTTGGAATATTTTGAAGTGTTTTTGGAATTGGGATTGAAGATGATTTTAACCGTTTTTAGAAATTAACTCAAGGGAGTTTTGAAATACTTTTGAAACAACTCAAGGGAGTTTTGGAAGTGTTTTGAAGCAACCCAAGAAAGTTTTGGAAAGGTTTTGGAATAACTCAAGGGAGTTTTGAAAATGTTTTGAGATCTTGTTTTGAAAACTTTGGAGGTAGAATTGAAAATGCTCTTATAAATTTGTCTTCAAAATGCTTTTGAAAGTAGTCTTTGAATACCTTATGAAAGGCATGTTTAATGTTTCATCATCTTAAGAGGTTAGTCATTAAAGAACTAAACTCCTTTAGGGTTATGAGTTTTGAAAACATGTTGGAAAAGGGGCTAGAAACTTTCTTTTGATTTTTAAAACTTTAGGGTTATAGAACCCTTCTTGAATATCTCACTTAAACTTGAACAATCCTAACCACAGAAGGATTAGGGTTGTTTCAAGAATGTGACATTTGAAAATCCTTTTTGAAAAGAGCTTTTGAAAACATTTAGGGATTTGGGTCCCTATTATGGACAACCTTGAATGTTGTACTTAATGTATCACATTTCCTTGACATCCCTAACCATAAAAAGTTAAGGACACCTTAGGGTTGTGAGTCCTTGAAAATATTTTGCAAGTAGTTTTTGAAAAATGCTAAGTGTCTAGCCATTTTAGTTGAGACAAGTTTAGGAGAACTTCTTGGAAGCATTTTCGAAGATAGATTATGGGAATATTTCAAAGGGTTTTGGTGTTAATTTTTAAAATCTTAAGGGAGTAAGCTGTTTTCGAAAATATGTCATGCTTATGTTTTTAAATTGAAAGGTTATTTGAAAAGGGGTCTCTGAATTGCAATCTTGAGGTTTACTAACCTTGGTTGGGTTGACCTAGGGTTAACTCACTAAGGTTAGGTTAACCTAGGGTTAACTAACATGGGTTAGGCTAACCTAGGGTTAAGGTGACCTAAGGTTAATTAACTCGAGTTAGGTTAACCTAACGTTAACTAACTAAGGTTAGGTTAACCTAGGGTTTGGTAAACCTAGGGTAAAGTTAACTAAGGTTAGGTTAACTTGGGGTTAACTAACTAAGATTAGGTTAACTTAGGGTTTGGTGGACCTAGGTGTTGACTCAAGGTTGATTCTCATGTTGATTTTGATAATAACTAAACCTTGTATTATTTTACTAATATATTTACTTAGTGTGCAGATTAATAATGATTATAATTTAGACTTAAAGGTTTTAACTTAAAGTCTAATACATGTCAAAGTGGATGCACAATAAGCCAAATCAAGCAATGCACTCTAAGAGTCATGCAATTCACCAAACAGAGCAATGACACCTATTCCAACTTCAATCAAATGATTTGCATTCGAAGAGATTGAAGGTGTTCAAAAGAAGATTTCATCAAGCGTGCATAGACTCAATGAGAATGACTTGTTGTAAGCACCCCATTTTTGCCCGTTCGGCAGTCTCTAGTCCATCCAGACTTGTATTCAAGTTAATATGGGCGTATTCCAATCTAAATCAACTTTTTCAATCCTAATCTAGTCAATCCATCGCTTCGTGGGCCCGTCGGGCCCAAAT
The DNA here is from genome assembly GCA_033060915.1 of Euryodendron excelsum. Classification (NCBI taxonomy): domain Eukaryota; kingdom Viridiplantae; phylum Streptophyta; class Magnoliopsida; order Ericales; family Pentaphylacaceae; genus Euryodendron; species Euryodendron excelsum. The sequence continues at coordinate 19,180,733 of CM065399.1, forward strand.
AGAGGCAAAATGACCAAAATGCCCTTGGGGGCATTGTTCGGTCCAATTCCTGTAGGCACGTCTTCTCGAAGACTGTAAGTCCCCTTTTTCAAGTCCAATTCCAATTCCAATCCCTCCCTCGAGAAAGTTGATTCCTCGAGGCGGTAAGTCTATCCATTTTCGGCACGTTTTCGAGTGAACTCTTCGAAATGGTAAGTCCCTTTAAACTCGTCGACTGGGACGAGACCCCAAGTCCTTGAGATGGTAGAACGGTCCACCTTTGGCGCCTACTTGCTCGCCAATGCAGAAATGTTCGTTTCGGCATGCCTTTTGAGAAAGTTGATTCCTCAGGCGCTAAGTCCATTTAGCAACTTTCCCAGATCAGGCAATCTTGGGAATGATCGTGAACCGTCAGAGTAGCGGAAGTACTCGTAAATATTGTAACCGTTAGAGTAGCGGAAGTAATCATAAACAGGTCGATATAAGGAATTGCCAACAAATCCTTGTATCACGGGACCTCTGTTAGAGTGGCGGAAACACTTAAAACCCAGGTCAACACTAGTGCCTGCTAGCCCACTCCAGTGAAAAATGACCAAATTGCCCTTAGGGCCATTTCTAGTACGTTTTTCGAGAAAGTACCTAAGTCCTCAGAATGGTACGTCCACCTTTCCAAGATTGTCTTAAAGGCAATCCAGCATGATTAGGTGTCTTCTAGTTAGTTTCGGGCCAATTCCGAGACTTTCCGGTAAAGATGACCATTTTGCCCCTAGACATCTGAATGCCCTAGGAACCACACCGGCTATGGGTATCAAACCGATAACCTCCCGAGAATGCTTTTTATAGCATTCCCAAACTTTCATTATCTTTTTGGATCATTCTGAGTCAATTTCAGCAAACCCGGGGCAAAATGACCATTTTGCCCCTGGTGGGCTGGTTGCCTTTTCTGACCACACCAGCTCTGGGTATCAAATCGGTAACCTCCTAGGACATTCCAAGTAATGTTTTCAAACCTCGAGTCTTCTTCTGGGACATTCTGAGTTTGTCCCGACAGCTTTCGGGCCCGATTGACCGTTTTGCCCCTAATGGCCCGGTCAACCCTTCCAACACATCTTATCATCATTTTTCAAGTCTACTACCTCTGGGACACTGTTCTAAGTGTTCCTGTCCCTTTCCGGCCTTCCGGGTCATTCCCGACCCTTTCAAATTATTCCCGAACTCTCCGGAGTCACTCCTAGTGAAGCCAAGCTAAAATTTGCATGGTAGTCACTAGTACTGGGGCCCAAATCTTTTGTAGATACGTTGCTTGCTGACTTAAAAACTTTCCTAAGTCGCTGGCGCCACTAATAGTGGTGCTAAGCCAAAAAATGGCTTAAAAACAGAGCCTCTTCCAGCGTGAAAGAGGTCCGCAAACTCAGTTTAAAAACCTTACTCTTTGATATACAGAGCTCGTAGCCTCCCTAAATCCTAGTCTTCTTTAGGTTTTCCAAACCCTAGCCTCTATATAAAAACCCTAGCTCACATATACCCCTATACACTCCTATATACTCATACACTAGCCTCCAAAGCCTCCATTGAAGACTTGAAGTGCTGCAACCTGAAGCTCTCGAAGATCAAGACAAGTTCCCGAAGATTAAGACGAAGACTAAAGCGAAGACCGAAGCAAAGCAAGAAAAACAAAGCGCACAAAGCAAAGGAAAATAAAGAAGATACAAGGTAGGCTCTCTATTTAAATTTACGCATCTTCCCCCTCTCTCTTCTCCCTTTGAACCCACTTGGGTTTTCTTCTATTTTAATCCCCCATCTTCTTCTCCCCCTTTCTTGCATGCTTGAAACAATGGACTTCCCAGTCCATGTGTAGGATTAGGCTATTGGAGGTCACCATGTCGAGGGCTTTCTTTTAGTCTAACCGGAGACCACGTGGGTTTGACCCCCTTGATTATGTGGTGAAGCCTTTAACCTTGTATGTTCACGAACCCAACTTGCATTGTGCATATCATAATCTTGCATTCTTTCAAAATTCGTTTTCAAACTCATTTTCAAAACTTACGTTAACATCGTTTTCAAACTTGTATCAAAATCTTCTTTTGATACGATGCGGTGGAAACCCTCACAGGCACCCTTAGTAAAAATAGTGGAAAAAAAAAAAAGAAAAAAATGGGGGGGGGGGGGGGGGGGAGAAGGGGGCTTAGATGTAAGAAATAACCCAAGTTGTAGCATTCCCCAGAAGTTATACGTATGAAAGTAGCAGTGTGAAAGTCAGAAGGTATCTCGAAAGGCATTCTCCAGATTAGCCCAAGTTAAAGGTAGCAGGGGTTTCTTTCGTGGGACAATCAGTTAGTCAGAATATCAAACCAAAGGGAGTTATTTTCCATTGAGTTGCGGCTTTCATTCGGCTTCTCTCAAGTCTGTTGTTATACTAACCATGCAGGGAAATCGTATCAAAAGTATGGAAGGCCATAAGTTTGTAAGGAAAAAGGGTATGCAATACTAAATGAAGTATGTTTTTCTACAAATGCAGGAATCAATAAATCTGGGAACGAGGGGCAAAAATATATCACTCCCCATCATCATCGGAAGAGGAATCACCTAGGCAAGGATCAACTGGCTCGCTAACCACAAGAGGAGCACTCGAAGAAGTACCAACTGTAGAAGATCCAAGCCGACCTTGCTCGTAGTCTGCACACCTAGCCAGAAGCATATCCCTTTCTCGGGTAAAGGACTCCACAGCCTCCTGCAAAGACTGACTATCCGTCGCACCATCCTCCGGGGGAGTGGAACGATCTAGAACGCCTCGTGGTGGCCTACGTTCCCTTGAGATACTCAAAGGTGGGTAATCATGTGTTGATCTGGCTGCTGCTAGCTACATCTCCAAAAGAGCTACCTCAATGTCCCTCACTCTCAACCGGTCATGCAATATCCGTATCAACCAGCAATTTTGCCGCTTGTGATGATGCCCTTAAACAATCATAGCTATCAAGAAGTTGGTGTACCCTACGGGAGGTAAAGGAGTCTCAATGAGAAGATCCCCAAGTCTGCTAGGACCTAGCACGTAGCGCTGAAGCCAATAGTGATAAGTCTCAGTCTCAAGGGGCATAACGGAGAATTGATTATCGTCGTCTACGTGAGAAAGCAAAGATCTCCATGTATCCATAACCCTCTCCACCAGCGCTCTCAGGATCGATGCCTTGAAAACAAGAGTGAACTCAGCTACAGATGCCGAATAAGGGATAACTTGACTTCTACCAAGCTGTCACAGAACCCGAATCCCGAAGAAAGGGATAATACCCCGTAAGCCTGCTAGGGGCAGGAAGGCCCTCTTAGAAGGCTGAACTCTCAAGCAATATCTGCCGACTATTCCTGAATACCACTTGACCATGCCTGACCTCATGCCCCAGAGGTAGTCAGCTCAGGCTACAACGGTCTGCGAAAATCTCCCCTTATCTGCCATGGCTCTCTGAGATCTCGCCAGGAAACGTATATGGTCAAGTTCGGGATACCATGTTGTCGCGCCCTGATTTTTAGGGGTCCAAGGTCCTTTTGGCTCGGACACGAAAATGCACGGAACTCTGTTACTAGAACTCGTCCTCTTAGAAGGACAAGTGCGACTAGGTTTGAAAATTGGTTTGACTAAGGGCTTTTTAGAAAAATAGGAGTCGCCACCTAACTTGATTGAGGTAAGTTAGGGCACCTAAAGCTAAGTGTAAATCCAAAAATTAAACTTAGAGTTTTTGAAAATGATTTTGAAAATTCCCTCAAGAGAGGGATTTTAGAAAAATAGGTTGTTTGGCAACCCTTGGAAATATTTAAGCCCTTTTTGAAAAATAACTCCATTTTGGTCTTTCGAAAACAAAAATCTATGGTCCGGGGGTTGGTTACGTGTAGGGAAGATATCCTAAGATCATCATCCTACCCCACCCTTTCGGTACCTATATGTCTAATCACCCTTTTGTTCACTCACTAGAATAACCGGTTACCATTGTCCACTTAAAATCCACTTTATAATTTTGAAAACGGGGTTTAGTCATCACTTTTCGGATAGATGATGCATGATGCAAGTTTTTGGAAAAAGTTTAAAAATAATGGGGGTTTTCAAAGAGTTTGGAATAGAAACTTTGAATTGATTGGAATTTTTGAAGAAGGGATTGGGGTTGAAATAAAAGTTATGACCGCACCATTTTAGGTTGCCTACGTATCTCATTTGGCGAGAATCAGGTCATTCGTAGTTCGGGCAAGAGCCCGATGGAAAATAGGCGCATTAGGGCCTTTGGAAGGTTTGAAGACACTTTGGGGTTTTTGAAAAAGTTTAAGACACTTTGAGGTCTTTTGAAGGGTTTAAGACACTTTGAGGTCTTTCGAAAATTTTAAGACACTTTGAGATCTTTGGAAGGGTTTAAGACACTTTGAGGTCTTTGAAAAAGTTTAAGACACTTTGAGGTCTTTGGAAGTTGAAGACTCTTTGTGGTCTTGAAAGTTGAAGACCCTTTGTGGTCTTGGAGATTTTGACTTGAAATTGGATGGTGGAGTATTTTGAAAATATTTTTGGATTAACTTAAAGGAGTTTTGGAAAAAATGCTTTGGCATGATTCAAGAGAACTTGAAAGTGTTTTTGAAGTCTTGTTTTGAAAACCTTGGAGGCATGACTTTGGAATGTTTTGATGAATTAGTTTTTAAAAATGGTTTTTTGGAAATGGCTAAGGGTTTGGAATCCTCATATGGACAACCTTAGAGGTTGTTCTTGACTTATCGCTTGTCCTTGGAATCCCTAACCATGAGGGGGCTAGGGACACCTTAGGTTTGTGTCCTTTTGAAAGTATTTTTTGAAAATGTCTTGAAGATGGAGTGTAAGGACATTTAAAGAGTATATGGAGTTGGTTTTTTGAAATCATGAGAGTAGGAGGTTTTGGAGAAATAGGTTATGATAATAGTTTATAATTGAATGATCAAAAAAAGGGTTCAAGAGTTTGTAACCTTGAAGTGTATTAACCCAAATAGGGTTGGCCTAGGGTTAGGGGGAAGGTTAACTAACTTGGGTTAAGTTAACCTAGGGTTAAGATGACCTATTGTTAACTAACTTGGGTTAGGTTAATCTAGGGTTAAGATGACCTATGGTTAACTCACTAAGGTTGGGCTAACCTAGGGTTAAGATGACTTAGGGTTAGGTTAACCTAAGGTGAGAGAACTAGGGTCAAGTTAACCTAGGTGTAAGCACCCCATTTTTGACTGCTCGACAGTCTACACTCCGTCCAGACTTGTGTTCAAGTCATTGTGGGCATATTCCAACTGAAACTAACTTTTTAAGTCCAAATCCCGTCTTTCCATCGCTTCGCGGGCCCGCCAGGCCCAAATAGAGGCAAAACGACCAAAATGCCTTTAGGGGCATTCTTTCTTTCCAATTCTAACTCCAATCCCTCTCTCGAGACAGTTTATTCCTCGACACGGTTCCAAATCAGGCACGTCTTTTTCAAAGACGGTAAGTCCCCTTTCCAATCCCTCTCTCGAGACAGTTTATTCCTCGAGACGGTTCCAATTCAGGCACGTTTTTTGAAGACGATAAGTCCCCTTTCCAATCCCTCTCTCAAGACAATTTATTCCTCGAGACGGTTCCAACTCAGGCACGTCTTCTCGAAGACAGTAAATCTCCTTTCTAATCCCTCTCTCGAGACAGTTTATTCCTCGAGACGGTTCCAACTCAGGCACGTCTTCTCGAAGACGGTAAATCCCCTTTCCAATCCCTCTCTCGAGACAGTTTATTCCTTGAGACGGTTCCAACTCAGGCACGTCTTCTCGAAGACGGTAAATCCCCTTTCCAATCCCTCTCTCGAGACAGTTTATTCCTCGAGACGGTTCCAACTCAGGCACGTCTTTTCGAAGACGGTAAGTCCCCTTTCCAATCCCTCTCTCGAGACAGTTTATTCCTCGAGACGGTTCCAATTCAGGCACGTCTTCTCGGAGACGATAAGTCCGCTTTCCAATCCCTCTCTCGAGACAGTTTATTCCTCGAGACGGTCCGAGTAGCAAAAATACTCGCAAACATCACAACCGTTAGAGTAGCGGAAATACTCACAAATAGGTCGATATAGGGAATTGCCAACAAACCCCTGTGTCACGACGACCGTCGTCAGAGTGGCAGAAATATTCAAAACCCAGGTCAACACCAGTGTCTGTTAGCCCACTTCGATGAAAAATGACCAAACTGCCCCTTGGACCTTTTCCGAGACTTTCTGATCAAGATGACAATTTTGCCCCTAGGCATCCAAGCGCCCCAGGAACCACACCGGCTCTGGAAATCAAACCGGTAATCTTCTAAGATTACTTCTTATAGTATTCTCAACCTTCCTCTACCTTTCTGGATCATTCCGAATCAGTTCCGGTAAACCTAGTGCAAAATGACCGTTTTGCCCCTAGTAGGCCTGTCCCCTTTTCCGACCACACAGGCTCTGGGTATCAAGCCAGTAACTTCCCAAGAATACTTTTTATAGTGTTTTAAATCTTTCTTTATCCTTTCAGATCGTTCCAAGTCAGTTCTGGCCAACCCAGTACAAAATGACCGTTTTGCCCCTAGTGGGCCGGTCACCTTTTCCGACCACACCGGCTTTGAGTATCAAACCGGAAACCTTTGGGAACATTCTGGATAATGTTTCCAAATCTCGAGTCTTCTTCCGGGACAGTCCGAGTCCGTCCCGACAGCTTCCCGATCCGATTGGCCATTTTGCCCCTAAAGGCCCGGTCAACCCTTCTAACATATCTCGTACTCATTTTTCAATCCAAATACCTCCGAGACACTATTTTAAGTGTTCCTGCTCTTTTTTGACCTTTCGGGTCATTCCCGACTTCTTTAAATCATTCTCGGACTTTCCGGAGTCATTCCTAGTAAAGCCAGGCTAAAAATTGCATGGTAGTCACTAGTACAGGCGCCCAAATCTAGTTAATGATACGTTGCTTGCCGACCTTAAATATTTCCTAAATGGCTGGCGCCACTATTTTTGACTTGGCCCCACTACTAGTGGCGCCAATGTAAAGTTTGGCCTGGCGCCACTGCAACAGGCGCCAAGTTTGTCCAACCTCTATAAATACAGAGCCTCTTCCAGCGTGAAAAGGGTCTGTAAACTCAATCTAAAAATCCTATATTTCGATATACAGAGCTTGAGCATCTCCTAAACCCTAGCTTCCTTAGGTTTTCCAAACCCTAGCCACCATAAACTAAACCCTAGCCTCCTATACACTCATACACACCCCCATACACTCACACACTAACCTTCAACCCTCCTTCGAAGACTTGAAGAGTTGCAATATGAAGTTTGAAGATTGAAGGCGACTCTTGAAGATTGAAGACGAAGATCAAGACGAAGACTGAAGAAAGCAAGGCGCGCAAAATAAACAAGATACAAGGTAGGTTCTCCATTTAAATTTCAGCACTTCCCCCTCTCTCTTCTCTCTCCTAACCCACTTGGATTTTCACTATTTTAATCCCCCATCTCTTTCCCCCCCTTTCTTTACATGCTTGAAACAAGGGGACTCCCGGTCCATGCGTAGGATTAGACTATCGGAGGGTCACCGTGTCGGGGGCTTTCCTTTAGGCTAACTAGAGACCATGTGGGTCCGGCCCCCTTGATTATGTGGTGAAGCCTTAAACTTGTATGTTCACGACCCTAAAATGGCATTGTGCATATCATGATCTTGCATCTTCCAAAAGTTATTTTCAAAGCCGTTTTCAAAATCGTTTTCAAACTCGTTTTCAAAATTGCATCAAAATCTTCTTTTTCAAAAACATGTTTTCAAAATCACAATCCTAGGGTGATTCTAGCCTTTCCATGGCTAGGGTTGCTTTAGGAAAGTGTTACATTAAAAGCGACTAATATGGTCCATATTTTCAAATCTTGTTGTTTTCAAAACCGCTTTCTTAAAGTGGTTCTAGCCTTCTTATGGTTAGAATCGCTTTAGAAAAGTGAGATGTTTTTATACTTTTCTAAAAACTCTCTTTTCAAAAATCTATTTTTCAACGTATTTTCCTAAAACTCTCCTTTCCAAAGTTGTTTTCAAAAACTCTCTCCAAAAACCTATTTTTCAAAACCTCCTTTTTCAACTCTTTTCCAAAAATGCTCTCCCCAAAATCCACTTTTCAAAAACGCTCCCTAAAAATCTTTCTAAAAACTCTCTTCCCAAAATCTTCCTTCTAGAAATTCTCCTCTAGGATTTTCCTTCTAAAATCTACGTTTCCGAAAACACACTTTTCAAAAACCCCTTCTCTTTAAAATCTTTTTCCAAAAACTCTATCTTCAAATTCACTTTCCAAAAACTCCTCCCTAGGATTCCCTTCTAGAAAACCTTCGTTTCTAAAAATGCATTTTCCAAAAATCCTCTTTCCTTAGAGCCCAAGTCAAGCCCTAGAACCCACGATTAGAAAACCCTAATTTTCTTTCCAAAAGCATGATTTTCAAACTTTGCCTCGAACCTAGTTTTCCAAAATCTCTCGTTTTCTATATCCAAACTATACGCATTTCCAAAACCTCTTTTCTACGTTAAAATTCTATACTTTCAAATCTAGGGCTTCTAGAATCTCCCTTTCCAAATCCTTGCGAAATCCTATCTTCCCTTTAGGAAACCAATCAAATATTCCCGTTTAGGAAACTAGATCCTATCCTCCGTTTTTGAAAACAAAATCAAACCTTCCCTTTTAGAAACCAAATCCAATCCCTTCCTAATCCAACTCCTTCCTAATTCAAATCCTTCCTAAACTTCCACTTTCCTAAATCCTAAGTTTCCAAAACTTGAACATAAAAATCTTTTCTAAAATTCTAAAATTCAACCCTTTCCTAATTTTACCCTCTTTTCAAATCTTAACTTTTCAAACCTAAGTTTTCAAACCTTTCCTAAATTCAAAACTTTCCCAATTTCAAGATTTTCTAAAACTCAAACTTTCAAATCTTTCCAAATTCAAAGCTTTCTAAATTCAAAACTTTCTTAAGTTAAATCTTTCTAAACTCTGAATCTTTCCAAAATTCTAAACTTTCCTAAACTTGAAATCTTTCCAAATCCAAAACTTTCTAAACTCAAAACTTTCCTATTTTCAAAACCTTTCCTAAGTTGAAATATTCTTAATTCAAAACTTTCCTAATTTTGAAACTTTCTTAACTTGAACACTTCCCTAATTGAAAACTTTCCAAAAATGAAACTTTCCAAATTCGAAACTTTCCTAATTCGAACCTTCCTAATTCCAATTTTTCTCCAATCTTCCAAGTCCAAGTATTCAAGTCAATTTTTCTCCAAAATCCTTCCAAGTCAAATCCAATCTTTCTTTTTGAAGTCTTTAAGTCTAGGTTTCCTAAAACCAAGTTTTCCAAAGTCAAGTCTTTTCAAATCTTCCAATCAAAGTTCAAACTCTCAATCTTCCAATCCAATTTCTAATTCAATCTCTTTTTCAAATCAACTCTTCTATTTTCAATCGGACTCTTGTCTAAACTACGACTGACCTGATTCTTCCAAAAGGATAGGCAACCTTCATAGGTGCGGTCACAACTTCTTTCAAATCTCCAATTCCACAACTTTTTTCAAATTTCTATTTCCATATTTTTCAAAACTCAAATTCTACAATCTTTTCAAATTTCCAATCAATTTTTAAATTTTCAATTTCAAATCTCTATTTTCAATTCCCAAAATCTTCTTTCCAAATTCAAACTTCTATCTATTCCTTTTCAAATCAAATCAAATCTTTTTTCAAATCTATTTCTAAATCAACTCTCTTCTATTGCCCTTGCATATCATGGATCATGTTAGTTTCCTTTCAAACATTATTTTTCAAAGTGGATAGAATTGAACATTAGTTAGTTAAAGACTCTCATAGGTGAATCTAGGGTAGATTGATATGTAGGTACCGAAAGGGCGGGGTAGGGTGATGGCTTAGTGCGTCTTCCCAACACGTAACCAACCTTCGAACCTAGATCACTATTTTCGTAGACCAAAACGGAGTTATTTTTCAAAAAGCGCTAAATGTTTTTCCAAGGTTGCCAAACAACCCGTTTTTCCTAAAAAACCCTCTCTTGAGGATGTTTTCCAAAATCATTTTCCAAAAACCCTAAGTGTAGTATTCGGATTATTCTTAGTTTTTAGGTGACCTAACTCACCTTAATCAAGTTAGGTGGCGACTCCGAATCTTTTTCGAAAGCCCTTTATTTAAATCAATTTTCAATTCAAACCTAGTTGCACTCATTCTTTTAGGAGGATGAGTTCTAACGAGAGAGTATAACATTTTTCCCGCTTGTGTGAGTATTCCTCGAGTGCAAAAAAACTGGGCGCGACACTAGGGTTGGACAACTAGGGTCAAGTTAACCTAGGGTTGGTCAACTAGGGTCAAGTTAACTTAGAGTTGGACAACTAGTGTCAAGTTAACCTAGGGTTGAATTAAAAGATGACCTTTGAAAGTTTGTTTGATGCACTTTTAGAAAGAGTTTTGAAAAACAAAACATGTTATACCATGGACCTTGGTTGGCAAGCTTTTTAAAGATCATTTCCATGAAAATTTTGACTCTAGCCAAGAGTATGGTTTATATGGTTGGTGTTTGGAAACCATTCCAAGGAAGGTTTCCTCATAGCCATTACAACCTTTATCTTGACAAGAGTGGAGGTTTCAAAAATCAATATAATGATGGCAATTTTTGAAAACTCATTTTTTATGCAAAGACGGAGAGAATGTATTTTTGAAAATCATCTTTTGAGAAGGATTTTGAAAACCAATTTTCAAGGGGAACATTCCATTAAGAGAGGGTTCATATGGCCAATAAAAGGGGGACCACTCAAGAGAGAGTTCCATGGGGCCATTCCTACCACTAAACTTGAGAGAATAGGAATCATAGAAATCAAAGAGTTTGAACATCATACTTAGGCAAGCATAAAGAGAAAATGGAACTATTTTAACAATTTAGGGCTCCTATGGCCGAAATAAAGGGAGACCACTCAAGAGAGGGTTCCATGGGGCCATTTTAACCACTAAATTTGAGAGAATGGAAACCTTAAAAATTAGAGAGTTTGAAAGCAACTTTTATGCAAGTTGAAATGCATTGATGCAAAAGTGTGAATTAGGAGGGTAGTGAGGGATTTTCTAAGGCATGACTCCTAAGGTCTCATCCTAAACTTCAAGGGGCCAACTCTTAGAATGATTTTTGTAAGAAATGTAGAGCTTGGAAATGGCATAAAATTAAGAGCAATGTAAGCATTGTGGAGCATGACAATAAGCATAAAATGAAGCCAAGCACACAAGGCATGATCAAAATAGCAATATGCAAGGGGTCATGATTCACATACAAGGCTTTTAGGCTACACCACATAAACAAGGGGCTCCTAGGCCATACCATCTTAAAGTAGGCTAGTGAGAGGTCCCCCTACACGGTGGCTCTCACGTGCTTTCCTCTAGTCATGATTTAAGAGCCCTCTTAGCTCAAGCATGCAAGAAAGGGAGGTTGAAGATGGAGATTAAAATAGAGAATAGCCTAAGTAGGCTAGGAGGAAGAAGAGAAGAGTGGGGGAGAGCACAAATGTAAAAGGGATACTACCTTTTGCCTTTACTACACATGTAATCTTCAATGGATGTCTTGATTAGAGCTTGAGTGACTTCAAGAGGGCTTGAGAGGCTAGAGTGGAGTGTATAAGTGTGTATGAGGCCTTGTATATGGAGTGTATAGGCTTAGGAGGGGTAAAATCTAGCCTAAGTGTTGGAGGGGAGGAACATATGTAGAGATTCGAGTTTCTGGAGTGATTTCAATAGAACTTCGTATCAATTTTGGACCTTTGAATATACAAAGGGGGAGGCCTTTATTTATAGGCAATCTAGAACAGGCCTTGTGCATGTGCTACATGCGCAAGGCCAAATTGGCCATGCGCATGTAGGACATGCGCAGGTACTGTTCCATGGCCAGAATAACATGTGGCACCCTGTGTACTGGTTAAATCTCAACCGTTAATCGAAATTCGGTCGATCTGATCAAAATTTGAGCACATGTAGCGTACGCTCCACCACCGGGAAAGTTCGTCCAAACTTTGCCTCGATAATTGGGTTAATCGGGAAGGTTCTGGGGGAATCAGTTGCGCTCGGGATGTTCTCCTAGTGCTTCTAATGAACTTTCATGTTTTTAAAAAGTTTGAATTATGTTTGGAGGTGAGTGATATCGTCTTGGGAAGTGTGCCAAAAAGGTCACTTTTGTGGAGTGCTTGTGATACGCTCCGGGGGTGTTTGAAAGTGGCTGTCTTCTTTTTGTGTGATCGAGGCCTTCGAGAAGCGATCTATTCGATCGGACCGTACCGATGGAAAGTACTATGGAAATACTTTTTGGAATTCCCAAATTTACGCATTTCTTAAGTCGTTTGACGGTGCATTTTGATTAGGGAATCGAAGAAAAAGTCAACCTTGGCGGAGCGTCTGCGAGATGCTCCAGGGGTTGTTGAAAGTCATGGTTTGCACACTGTACAATGGAGGGCTTCGGGGGGCGATCTATTCAATCGAACCGTATCGATGGAAAGATCTATGGACGAGCTTTTGAGAATTCCTTGATTTATGCATTTCTCAAGTTAGTTAACGGTGTGTAATAACCAGGGAATCGGGAGAAAAGACAATTTAGGCGGAGCGTCTTGTAGGGAACTTTTATCACATCGTGTGAGCTTAGAATCGTAGGGTGCTCCTTGGGTTAAACAAGGACGTGTGGTGAAACCCTTTGCTCGAAACCCCAAGGCTAGTGCTGTTTCGGGGCGTTTTTGGGCTTCAAGGGCAAAACGGTCATTTTGACCGGAGTTGGCTGGAAATGGTCAGGAATGGTTTGGTATGTTGTGTTAAGTGTGTAGGGCTGTCAGGGATGGTTTTGAGAGAGTCTTTTACTGTTCAGCAGGGTTTGTGCCGTGCTGAGGCGTTCAGGGGCAAAATGGTCATTTTGAGTCAGAATAAGACCGAATTTGGACCAAATGGCGTGCAAGGAACGCCTGATGGTTTGACAACATTTTGGAAGGATGGACTTATCGTTTTAAGGGATTTTGAACTTTTTCAAAACGTACCTGGAGGCCCAAGGGGCAGGTTTGGTCATTTTTCACCGAGTTGGGCTAGCAGGCGCCGGTGTTGACCTAGGTGTTGGTTTTCGAGACCGCCTGGTGTCGGAAAACTACCTGTGTGGTGTTGGTCTCCAAGAACGCCCGGTCTTAGGGAACTACCTGTAAGGGTGGTGTTGGTCCCTGAGAATGCCCGGTCTCAGAAAGCTACCTGGAAGGGTGGTGTTGGTCCTCGAGAACGCCCGATCTCGGAGAACTACCAAATGACGGACATTCTACGTTGGCGGGCTAGCAACCGCCAGAAGTGAACTGTTTGGAATTTTGATGAGGTGTTGGTCCACGAGATCGCCCGATCTTGGGAAGCTACCTGAATGACGTTGGTTTCCGAGACCGCCCGGTCTAGAAAATTGCCTGGAATAATGATGCTTAAGGCTCCAGTGGATCCTTGTGGACCCGAGAAGTGACCAGTTGGTTAGATTCGAGATTGAAAGGCTCATCTTGAGCTTGCATGTGTTGTGATGTTGGAAACTGAATTTGGTCAGGCCGGAGATCGCCGAGCTGGCAAAAATGAGGTGCTTACAGTTGCCCCTCTTTTTCTGGCTTTGCTTGTCGAAGGCAGAAAAATAACAAAGTAAGGATCCCTTTTTAGTCGCGAGGTGATCGAGGGGACGATGTGTTAGGGAATTTGGAGTGCTCTGAAACCTCTTATAGGTTACTCGTCTAGAAGATCTTCGAAAAAGTCTTAGGCCTAGGTCGGGAATTGGGTTGCCAACCTGACACATTTTGGTCCAGGGCAACTGATTCCTGCCAGTGAAAGTTGAAGGCTCAACTTTCGGCTTTCGACAAGGCCCTTACAAGCGAGTTCGGTTTTTTGGGAAGCTCGAAATTAGTTTTGGCGGAAAGCTAAAGGGCTAGGCGCATGTATTACATGTGCATTCGGTGATATAAACCGTGCGTATTTAATACATGCGCCAGTTGAGTTTTTGTTTTGGCACATTTGCTACATGCGCCAACCCGTGGCCATTAAAACAGAGCAGGTTCGCGTTTTGCTCACTGCACCTTCGAGTTTCGGTTGATTTCGGGATTCTCTCTGAAGTATTTCGCAGAGTTTTGCTCGGGAAACGTTAGGGGACTGTTGGGAGACGTTGGGCACTTGCCGAGGATCACCATTGTTGTTGGGTTCTTGCCGGAAAACTTGGTTTTCACCGGTGAATTTGAAAGGTTAGTTTTTGAAAACTTCCTTGATTTTGATGCATTTGCTTTCATTTCTTGCAAATGATCTGTGTAACCTTATGTTTTAGGATGTTTAGAACACAATGATCAGATCGCTTTTGTGATTTGGTGGAGATTTGAATGTGTTTTGAATGTTTTTGCGCGTTTGGGGAAGTGGGTTTTCTGCAAGACTCGAAAAATTGCCTCTACAGGCTTGAGTATTGACCGTTTGTGAGGGATTTTTACACCAAGAACCTTAGAAAAATGTGTAGAACAACCGTATGAAGTTTTGTAATTTTCTGAAAAATTTTGAATTTTTGAATTTTAGAAATTACGAAAAATAGGAAAAATTGAAGAAAATTATAAAACGGATCTCGTCGATGGTTGAAAAATGATAAAACATTTTTTGAAAATTGTAGTGATATTCTTGCATGTTCCAGAAAATTTTGTGAAATTTTTGGAAATGTAGATGAAATAGGAGAATTTGAAAAGATCGAAAAATTGGCTTAAAAATTGCATTTGAGAACGGGATGCGTGTTTTGGAGGATGGAGTTGTTTTAGTTGATGGTTTGAGATGTTTTAGGCTGTGTTTGTGATTTGTGAAATTCTGGGGTAGTGACTTTCTAAGGCGAAATTCTACCGAAATTTTTAAAAATTTTAGCACTTAGCTTTAAAACCTTTCGATAAAGCAAATCCTTTGGAGAAAGGGGCTTTCGAGGGAGAAAGCCCGAAGGAATCGCAGTTGTAGGAAATTTTTAGGAGTGGGATTTTCGAAGGAGAAAATTCGGGGAATCGGTTTCGGATTTCGAAACCGAACTTTTTGAGGAAAAAGCTTGAAAACCCGTTAGAAAATTTTGGACCAGGGTTTTTGAAAGAGAAAACCCGAAAAACCGGTTTTGAAATTTGGAAATCAAACTTTTTGAGGAAAAAGCTTGAAAACCCATTAGAAAAAATTTTGAAATGGGGCTTTTGAAGGGGAAAGCCCAAGAAACCGGCTTTGAGATTTTGAAGCCAAACTTTTTGAGGAAAAAACTTGAAAACCCGTTAAAAGATTTTGGACCAGGGTTTTTGAAGGAGAAAACCCGAAAAACTTGTTTTCAAATTTAGAAACCAAACTTTTTAAGGAAAAAGCTTGAAAACCCGTTACAAAATTTTGTACCGGGGTTTTTGAATGTGAAAACCCGAAAAACCGGTTTTGAAATTTAGAAACTAAACTTTTTGAGGAAAAAGCTTGAAAACCCGTTAGAAAATTTTGGACCGGGGTTTTTAAAGGAGAAACCCGAAAAACCGGTTTTGAAATTTAGAAACCAAACTTTTTGAAGAAAAAGCTTGAAAACCTGTTAGAAGATTTTGGACCAGGGTTTTTAAAGGAGAAAACCCGAAAAACCGGTTTTGAAATTTAGAAACCAAACTTTTTGAGGAAAAAGCTTAAAAACCTATAAAAAAATTTGACCATGATAGATGGGGCCGTTGCCCTTCCACTTTTTCTTTCTTTTTCTTTTTCTTCTTTTCTTTTCTTTTATTTTTTTTTCACTCTTTTTTTTCTTTTTTCTTCATCAATTTTTTTTTTTTGTACATACATTGATGCACTTATCTTTGCGCTTTTCACATATAGTGATTGATTGATCCTCTTGAATGTTGTCATTTTTCAGGATATCGGAGGCCGAAGGCAATGGTCCGGACAGGAGGCGCCGCGGATAGAGCTCGAGGAGGGCGGCAGTAGTCAGGGTAGCTCGGCTAGAGGTGGCAGTCAGAGCGGCTCAGCTCGGATTAGCGGTCGGGGTGGCACAACGCGTGGAGGCAGTAAGGATGTTTCTGTGCGGGGCAGTGGTAGGGCCGGTTCTCCTCGGGGCGGCCGTAGTGGGTCACCGAGAACTTCGAGCAGGACAGCTTCTAGTGGGAGCTCTATGAGGGGACAGCCCTTAGCGGCTCCTGATGAGAGATTTAAGGACGAGGCCGACTCACCCATAGACCCCCGGACAGGATACGGTATGGCCTCTGTTCGAAACAAGCAAAGAGATACTTCATTCACCAACGATCAGCTAACCATTCTTGATATTCCTCCGCTAAGTGATTTGGCGTTCCATCCGAGCCTATATTCGCGCTATGGTCGGATGCCATCATCTACCCACAGTTCCTTCAGAGGGGCCAATATCTCAGCCTTGAGAGCTATGCAGGCGTCAACTCCATCCTATCAGGACTTTTTGTATAGGATTGGTTTCGGTGCTTTTATGACACTACAGACGGATAGGCTTGATCACGGGATCGCTATGGGATTGTTGGAGCGGTGGTTTGGGGAGACAGGGACCATGCATTTGGTGGGTTTCAAGTTGGGGCCTACCCCCGTTGATTGGGCTATGATTACTGGGCTATCTTTTGGAGGGGTGCCGATCTCTCTACGGGACGTGTCTCTGGAGGAGGCATGTCTTCTATTGGGGTTGCCAGGGCTCGAGTTTCCCAGCTTCACTTTTATGCTCTGCTGAGATAGCCTTTGCTTTTGAGCCTTCACCAGATGACCAGGTTATTATGAGGCACCAGTTGGTGCTGTACGTCGTCTTTAGTTGCTTTTGCAACAATAATAGGTCGACGGTCCCTTTGTCTCTGGTCAGCCTGGTAGCGGATCTGGACACGCTAGATTATGTTGACTAGGGTGCTTTCACCTTTGCTTGTTTTTTACGAGGGATGAGAGTGAGGACATCCGGGGCTTGGGGGAGCCTGACGAGCTTTTGGCCGTTTCTAGTATGGTGGAGCTATGAGTACTTGCCGGTTCGCCAATCGGAGGTGTTATCCGGTGATGCCTTCCTATGGGCCACGAGGTGGGCCCGGCAGCAGGTAGTCCAACGGTCCTTGCTTACAGATTTTGTAGCCCTCCGGGCTAACTTGGAGTTGCTGAGGCCTCGGGATGTGACCTGGGCACCCTACCATCGGTCCACCCAGTATGCCGGCATGAGGGACGTCATCCTCTTGTCCAGGTCGCGGATCACCTTTCAGGGGTCCCGTGTCGTGGGAGACGTACCTCGGGGAGCGTCACTGGCGGCAGTTCCATACTATCTTCCGTGCGGCCATGGATCCTCCCCAGTTTATGTTTGGACTTTATCGAGCCGGGGTAAAGATCCCTTATATAGTCGGGGTCCCGGGTGAGCGGTTCTTGCTTCCGCCGGATGTGGATTATGAGGCTCACTTCCGAGCGAGATCTATTGGTGCTTTCACCCTGCTGGATTTGGTGGTCGGAGGGCAGGTGGCCGGCCATGAGGTGGTGGAGCTTTGGTGCCGGGCCCAAGGCTTTGTATCTGAGGAGGAGTACCTAGCAGCTTGTCAGGCACGAGATCAGTACTGGGCTGAGGTGGAGGTTCTGACTGCCCACATATCTCTGATGAAGGCCCGCTGGGTATGTTATTTATGATTTATTATTTTCATGTTCCTTATGCATCTCTTGTGTTCTGACGCTAGCTCTTCTTCCTTTCCTACCTTTCTCCTTGACCAGGGTCCCTTTGACGCGGGAGCTTCCTCCAGCCAGCCCTCTCCGTATGTGCTAGATATAAGCGACTTTGACTTGGATGACGACCCAGCTCCTTGAGGCGCCCCCTTTTGATCTATTGACACAGCTGTAGTTCAATTAGTTTAGCATTATCGTTTTATGTTTTTGAGGCCGTATGTTGGCCTTCATGGATGGTGACTGTATGATGCTTTTATGTACATTATTTTTGTTTTTTACATGCAGTGATGATTATTTCTTCCTTCTTATCTCGCCAGTTATGTGGTTATACAATGGGTATGAATGCAAACACAAGGGTACAGAAATCATGGTATGCATAAGAAATGGTGGATATGTGCAAACTTTAAGCAGAAATGAAAAAAGGTAGGTGCATTATTGCACATGTTACGTAGAGTGCCCAGGAGTGCATATGACTTTATGAAGACAGGTCTAGAGGTAGATTGGGCGTTCCCCGAAAATTGTCATTTTGGCACTTTGCTCTTTCTTTGGAGATTTCCCTTTTTGTTGCGCCTTTTTCCTGTCATGGTGAGATGGCAGTTGTCCCATCCTTAGGGTTTTCATTTTCAGATCTGACCTTCCCTCTCTCTTATATGAGAATCTGTCACTCAACTGATTTTCTTTCAGGGGCCTTATGTTTGATCTGGTAGACTCTCCAAGTGACAGTCGAAGTAGCCTTTAGCAAAGAAGCGAGCAGTTTCCATCCTCAATCCGAGAAGACTTTACTTTGGACTGTAATGTAGGCTAGGTAATGGGAGATGAATGAAGGGGTATCCAGGCTCAAATGCATTTTTTTTTTTTTTAGGGCGATAATAACCAGAACCACTTTAAGTAAATTTTCGCTGCTTTGTCCCTTTTTCTTTTTCGGGTATAGCCATTTTCTCTCGAACTTGTTTAGACTAAGCAATCTTCCCTAATTTGAGGGGACTTTCTGGGGGTTATAACGTGGCCAGGTTGTGGGTTTTTGAAAGAAAGGGTATTCATGGCTCAAAGCGTGATGTGGTTTCTGGGGTTTGCTGGTGATCACCTTTTCAGGTCTTTTCCTTTTGTCTACGGGCTTCTTTCTCCATCTCCCTTCTTTTTCTCTCTTCTCTTTTTTGTACGAATTTGTGCCCATATAGGGCCCATCATTTCTTTTAGTTTTTGCCCCAGTATTATTGCTTACACAGTCTATTAACTTTCAGGAGGCACTAACCGTTATTTTATTTTTATCATTTTTCATCATCATCATCATCATTTTTTTTCTTTTTTTTTTGTTTTTTTTTTAGAGTATTGCCATGTTTCCCTCCTTTTTCGATGTAGGAGGGGGCCTTCTTTCTCTCCATACTCCTTTTTGTCTCTTTTTTTCCCTCGAGTTTGTTTTTGCCTATTGCAGGGAGTGATCACCAGGGTGGGTTTTTCGAAGGAATACAATTTGGCTCAAAAGGGGTTTTTCAAAGAGTGTTTCTTTTAACTGTATGGTAGTAGAATAGATGGCCCCTCTTCCTTTCAGACAAGATTGCTTAGACCAGGAAGTTCAGTTTTAGAGGTTTCGGCATTATCCTTTGAAACAAACGAGAGTTAGTTTAACTGTTCTATTACTTGCAATTGCCCCAATGTGGGGGGTGATTCCTGGTTAGGGTATTTAAATGAAAATTACTTGTGGCTCGAGTGGGCTGATCAAGGAAGTTATATTTGCTATTCTAGGGATTTTGAAATGAGGGCTTCTCCTCCTTTCGAGGGTCTAACTGCTGACCGCTTTGCCATGGCGTCCTTCGGAAGCCACCTTTTGTGACCCTCTCCCTTTCCTTCCTTTCGCTATCTCTCTTTTGGATCAGAAATGGTCCCCCCGGGTGAGGATGCACGTACCATCTCTTCTTTCAAGTTAGGGCATAACAACAAGGAAGGAAAATTCTGAGAAAGAGCAAGTGCCTAAAATGATAAATGCAAATCCCACTTTTTTCATTTCAAAAAGTTCTGTTTACATGATGAGCTCTTGATTAGCAAAAGATGAAAGTAGAGTTAAATAAACGAAGATTAACAGGAAATTAAAGACAAAGTTTGATTAGAAGGACATCCCTTTGGTAACCACTTCTTTAAGTAGGCTTTGGGATCGCGCTTGCCTCCTCCATGCTCCATTTGCCCGGCTTCTTCACTTGGTTGTGCTGGACGAATTGAAGCGTCAACTGCGGGGTGGCCGAGATCAACAGCCACAGCACAATCAGGGCTTCCTTCTTTTCCTTCTTTTTCTTTAGTGGGACCAATGGGGTTGTGCGTCCCTTCTTGGGACTCTTGTTGGCTTTCCTTTAGTTGAACAATTTTCTCTTGTTCGTCTTCTTGGGATTTCATAACCAGACCTTCATCAGAGGCTTGCGACGACTTTTTCTTCGCTTCTTCTTTTTCGGCTTCCTCTTTGTCAATCTCTGCAAATAGGCTATCTAGATCGCCTTCGTTGAATTCGAAAGGTGGGTTTGGCAGTTTTGGCTCATAGATGCCCCAACCCATATCCTCGTAATAAAAAAGCTCCTCTTTCAGGCGAGCCTCGACTTTAGCATATCTAGGGTGTAGGAATTCCTCTCCCCAGCGGTCAACAGGTGCAATATCATTGGGAATGTTTGCAACAAGTTCATCCATGGGCCAGTCGAAAGGGTCTTGCTCTCCACTTACATTGTAAAGATAGATGGGGCATGGTGGCAATTCTTCCTCCCAATCGCTTTCAGTGTCTGACTCACCCTCGAAGTACTATGCGGTTATGATGCCATCAGGATCCGCCTCACCCTCGGTGATGATGTTGACAGCATGGTCAGGTAGGGGATTCGCCGTGACATTGGGTACGGGGACCGCCTTTGTTTCTTGGGTGTTAATAACCTTGTTGTCAATGAGGTCTTGAATCTTATGTTTCAAGGAGAAACAGGATTCTGTGTCATGCCCCTGTCCCCCAGAATGGTACTTACAGGTAAGGGCAGGGTTAAAAGTTGGCGGCAGTGGGCTTGGCAATGGACGCGGGGGAATGGGGTTTATATGCTTGGCCTTGAGGAGCTTATGATAAGCCTTTGTCTGGGTGCATGCCAAACGTGTGAACTCTCGATTTCGTCGGTTGTTATTCTTGTTGGGGTTGAAGTATGGTCGGGTTGCAGCAGGTCCAGTTGGGGGTGCTTGGGTAGCAGCAACGGGGATATTGATGATGGGAGCAGGTGGTGAAGGCCGAGCTTGGTATTGGGGGTAATATGGTTATTGTTGTGTAGGTAGGATAGCAGATACTTCTCCCTCTTTCTTGCCCATGCCCCGAGTGGTTGCCACCTTCTTGGCCGCGCTCGCAAATCCCTCACTTGTCTTGGTATAGGGGTTAGTGATCCTACTAGTTTTCAGCCCACTCTCAATCATTTCCCCTTGCATTATCAACTCAGAAAAGTTCTTTCCGACACTTAAGCACAGGCGCTCATAGTACAGCCCTTGGAAGGTATTCACAAACAACTGTACGTATTCTTTCTCTAGCCGTGGAGGATTAACTTGCGCAGCCGCCTCCCTTCATCTCAAAGCGTAGCTTTTGAAGCTTTCCTTTTAGCCTCGAGTCATCATCATCAAGGCGCATTTGTCTATGGTCAGGTCACTGTTATGCCGATATTGAGACCGGAAAGCTATGACTAACTCATTCCAGGTTGTTATTTTCCTCAAGTCCAAGCGAGCAAACCATTGCAAAGCAGGCCCAATTAGGCTGTGTTAAAACAATTGCATAAGAAGTTTGGGGTCGTTCCCATATCCGCTTAACGCCCCAGCATACAACCTCAGGTGTGCTACGGGGTCCCCACTCCCGTCATACTTCTGAAAGTCGGGCATTTTGAACTTGGGCGGCCTCGGGTGGTCTAGGAAGAAACAGAGTTCGTCATAAGCCATCCTGCCGAAGGTGTCATGACCTTGGAGACTGCGCAAGGACTCCTCCAAGCCTTGTATCTTGAGATCGAGAGGGTCTGGGCCTTCTTTCTTTGAAGTGGCAGTCAACAAGATGGTTTCAGGGTTGTCCTTCTCTCCTTCCTCGATTTGTACTACTTTAGGAATCTCCTTGCTCTTTGTTATACCGTCAGTTTGTAGGACGACCCTTGGTGGGATTGCTTCAATTTCCTTAGGATAGGATGTGGATGCCGAAGGGTTCGTGACGGGCCCTTTGAAGGCCATTAGTTGTATGAGTTTAAACATTTCGTCTATTTTTGCCTTCATTTCATTCACTTCTTCGCATGTCACCGAACTATTCTGTTGATTGGGGATATTGCCTTCACTCGACATTTGTGCTGTTCTTTGTCGAGTACGGACTGGGGTTCAAAGGACGGGGGTCACTCGTGTTCCTCTTCTTCCTTTCCTTGGAGCAATGGTGACCTACAATGCAAGCAGTCTTACCAAAACTATGGCTAGTCTTTTGATGAGATGGGGGGAGGAAAAGAAATTAAAGAAAAACAAAGCAAAAAGATTGCAAGTTAGGTTCTTGATTTGGAAAGGCTTTATGCGATGCGTGTCCTAAGGATGCCCCTGCCTTTTGACGGGAGCTAAGCATGATGCTTTGGCTCATGTCTGGAGATAAGGGATTGCCCTTGCATGCAAATACTATACCTGCCCCTGTTCATTCATCCATTCGTAGATTCATTCATTCATTTGACAATAAGAACGATTTCATTAAGATGAATTCCTTTTGGCACACAGAATTTTTCAAAAAGACATAAAAATGGGGAAGGAGAACATTTTCCTCTAGACTTTCACCTATTTCTACATTTACATTATAGGATCCTAAACTACTCTTGAGCCTCCGGATCTGCTTTGTTGGTAGGAGCCCTTGATTTGAATTGCTCCCTTGTCTTCTTGGCAACCTTATCTCCATGAGCGAAGAGGGATTAGGGCCCCTCTTTATGAGATGACTTTGATGCATGCCATCCTTAGGGTCTCGTGGTACCCTTAGGAGTTTTGGGTTGGCTTGAATTAGGCAAGAAGGTCTTTGAGCCTTTCTCTAAGGGTTGATTGGATGCATGAAGATGCAATGACTTGAGTTACTTTGAGAACTCTTGTCTTGAAGTGAATTCCAATGTATGAGTAGTTATGATGCATGTACATGGAAGCAGCAAGAATTAGATAGCATAATAGCAAGGATTAAGCAAGATTTATAAGGAATAAAGCGGTCGCCCTTTCCTCCTTGATTTTGAAATTGACACGTGTGTCCTAAATCCAGCAGAGGTTCGGCTATGCATAGGGTGCTACATGAGCATGAGGTTGGGGGTTTACTAATGCTTCCTAAAAAGCTCGGTCCCCGAACCTTCAAACCTCCCGCGTCCACCCCCGAAAGGGTGAACTCCATCTTTGGTTGGTGGTTCGAGCGGGGGAACTATCAAGAGACCGTAGGTTAAGAAACTGACACAGCATCCGCCCACAGTCAATATATTGTTCCCCTTTCTATCTAGAAGGGTAGTAACCAAGTTATACATGTAAGATGCAAATGCAAGTGAGCGCATCAATTGTGTGTGAAAATTTTGAAAAATGGAGGAAAGGACCCAACAACTCACATCACATCTTATTCATTCATTCACATACATGGCAACAAATAAGACAAAAATGTGAACAAAGGTCCACCTACAAAAGAAAAATGCAAAAAGTTAGGAACTTTTTGAAAAACTCAATGCAAGGTAAAATGGATGGTTAATGCAAGAGCATGAATATAGGCAACTGAATGCAAGCGATGACACTTATTTGAAAATCATTTTGAAAAATAAAGTTTGCTTTGGAAACTCGAAAAATTCGAAGAGTGAATAAAATTGGGCTAGGTAACCGGAGATTCTGGGTGAGTGAAGGGTGAAGAGACATGTTAATGGCCTAACCCTCTACGTGTCCCCAGTAGAGTCGCTAGCTGTCGCACTCCGATTTTTAGGGGTCCAAGGTCCTTTCAGCTTGGACACGAAAATGCACAGAACTCTATCACTAGAACTCGTCCTCTCAGAAGGACAAGTGCGACTAGGCTTGAAAATTGGTTTGACTAAGGGCTTTTTAGAAAAATAGGAGTCGCCACCTAACTTGATTGAGGTGAGTTAGAGCACCTAAAGCTAAGTGTTAATCCGAAGATTAAACTTAGAGTTTTTGAAAATGATTTTGAAAATTCCCTCAAGAGAGGGTTTTTAGGAAAATAGGTTGTTTGGCAACCCTTGGAAATATTTAAGCCCTTTTTGAAAAATAACTCCATTTTGGTTTTTCGAAAACAAAAATCTATGGTCCGGGGGTTGGTTACGTGTAGGGAAGATATCCTAAGATCATCACCCTACCCCGCTCTTTCGGTACCTATATGTCTAATCACCCTTTTGTTGACTCAATAGAATAACCGGTTACCATTGTCCACTTAAAATCCACTTTATAATTTTGAAAACGGGGTATAGTCATTACTTTTTGGATGGATGATGCATGATGCAAGTTTTTGAAAAAAGTTTGAAAATAATGGGGGTTTTGAAAGAGTTTGGAATAGAAGCTTTGAATTGATTGGAATTTTTGAAAAAGGGATTGAGGTTGAAATAAAAGTTATGACCGCACCATTTTAGGTTGCCTACGTATCTCATTTGGTGAGAATCAGGTCATTCGTAGTTCGGATAAGAGCCCAATGGAAAATAGGCGCATTAGGGCCTTTGGAAGGTTTGAAGACACTTTGGGGTCTTTGAAAAAGTTTAAGATACTTTGAGGTCTTTGGAAAGGTTTAAGACACTTTGAGGTCTTTGGAAAAGTTTAAGACACTTTGACATTTTTGGAAGTTGAAAACTCTTCGTGGTCTTGGAAGTTGAAGACCCTTTGTGGTCTTGGAGATTTTGACTTGAAATTGAATGGTGGAGTATTTTGAAAATATTTTTGGATTAACTTAAAGGAGTTTTGGAAAAAATGCTTTGGCATGATTCAAGAGAACTTGAAAGTGTTTTTGAAGTCTTGTTTTGAAAACCTTGGAGGCATGACTTTGGAATGTTTTGATGAATTAGTTTTTGAAAATGGTTTTTTGAAAATGGCTAAGGGTTTGGAATCCTCATATGGACAACCTTAGAGGTTGTTCTTGATTTATCGCTTGTCCTTGGAATCCCTAACCATGAGGGGGCTAGGGACACCTTAGGTTTGTGTCCTTTTGAAAGCATTTTTTGGAAATGTTTTGAAGATAGAGTGTAATGACATTTAAAGAGTATATGGAGTTGGTTTTTTGAAATCATGAGAGTAGGTGGTTTTGGAGAAATAGGTTATGAGAATAGTTTATAATTGAATGATCAAAAAAAGGGTTCAAGAGTTTGGAACCTTGAAGTGTATTAACCTAAACAGGGTTGGCCTAGGGTCAGGGGTAACCTAAGGTTAACTAACTTGGGTTAGGTTAACCTAGGGTTAAGATGACCTATGGTTAACTAACTTAAGTTAGGTTAATCTGGGGTTAAGATGACCTAATGGTTAACTAACTAAGGTTGGGCTAACCTAGGGTTAAGATGACTTAGGGTTAGGTTAACCTAAGGTGAGGGAACTAGGGTCAAGTTAACCTAGGGTTGGTGAACTAGGGTCAAGTTAACCTAGGGTTGGACAACTAGGGTCAAGTTAACCTAGGGTTCAGTAACTAGGGTCAAGTTAACCAAGGGTCGGTCAACTAGGGTCAAGTTAACCTAGGGTTGGACAACTAGTGTCAAGTTAACCTAGGGTTGAATTGAAAGATGACCTTTGAAAGTTTGTTTGATGCACTTTTGGAAAGAGTTTTGAAAAACAAAACATGTTATACCATGGACCTTGGTTGGCAAGCTTTTTAAAGATCATTTCCATGAAAATTTTGACTCTAGCCAAGAGTATGGTTTATATGGTTGGTGTTTGGAAACCATTCCAAGGAATGTTTCCTCATAGCTATTATAACCTTTATCTTGACAAGAATGGAGGTTTCAAAAATCAATATAATGATGGCAATTTTTGAAAACTCATTTTTGATGCAAAAATGCAGAGAATGTATTTTTGAAAATCATCTTTTAAGAAGGATTTTGAAAACCGTTTTTCAAGGGGAACATTCCATCAAGAGAGGGTTGATATGGCTAACAAAAGGGAGACCACTCAAGAGAGAGTTCTATGGGGCCATTCCAACCGCTAAACTTTAGAGAATAGGAACCATAGAAATCAAAGAGTTTGAACATCATTATTAGGCAAGCATAAAGAGAAAAGGGAACCATTCTAACAATTTAGGGCTCCTATGACCAAAATAAAGGGAGACCACTCAAGAGAGGGTTCCATGGGGCCATTTTAACCACAAAATTTGAGAGAATGGAAACCTTGAAAATTAGAGAGTTTGAAAGCAACTTTTATGCAAGTTGAAATGCAATAATGCAAAAGTGTGAATTAGGGGGGTAGTGAGGGATTTTCTAAGGCAGGACTCCTAAGGTCTCATCCTAAACTTCAAGGGGCACACTCTTGGAACGATTTTTGAAAGAAATGTAAAGCTTGGAAATGGCATAAAATTAAGAGCAATGTAAGCATTGTGGAGCATAACAATAAGCATAAAATGAAGCCAAGCACACAAGGCATGATCAAAATAGCAAATGCAAGGGGTCATGATTCACATACAAGGCTTTTAGGCTATACCACATAAACAAGGGGCTCCTAGGCAATACTATCTTAAAGTAGGCTAGTGAGAGGTCCCTCTACACGGTGGCTCTCACTTGCTTTCCTCTAAGCATGATTTAAGAGCCCTCTTAGCTCAAGCATGCAAGAAAGGGAGGTTGAAGATGGGGATTAAAATAGAGAATAGCCTAAGTAGGCTAGGAGGGAGAAGAGAAGAGTGGGGGAGAGCACAAATGTAAAAGGGATACCGCCTTTTGCCTTTACTACACTTGTAATCTTCAATGGATGTCTTAATTAGAGCTTGAGTGACTTCAAGAGGGCTTGAGAGGCTAGAGTGGAGTGTATAAGTGTGTATGAGGCCTTGTATGTGGAGTGTATAGGCTTAGGAGGGGTAGAATCTAGCCTAAGTGTTGGAGGGGAGGAATATATGTAGAGATTCAAGTTTTTGGAGTGATTTCAGCAGAACTTCGTATCAATTTCGGACCTTTGAATATACAGAGGGGGAGGCCTCTATTTATAGGCAATCTAGAACAGGCCTTGCGCATGCAGGACATGCGCAGGTAATGTTCTATTGCCAGAATAATACGTGGCACCCTGTGTACTTGTTAAATCTACACCGTTGATCGAAAGTCGGTCGATCTGATCAAAATTTGAGCCCATGTAGCATACGCTCCATCATCGGGAATGTTCGTCCAAACTTTGCCTCGATAATAGAGTCAATTGGGAAGGTTTTGGGGGAATCGGTCGCACTCGGGATGTTCTCCTAGTGCTTCCGATGAACTTTCATGTTTTCGAAAAGTTTGAATTATGTTTGGAGGTTAGTGATATCGTCTTGGGAAGTGTGCCAAAAAGGTCACTTTTGTGGAGCGGCTGTGATACGCTCTGGGGGTGTTTGAAAGTGGCTGTCTTCGTTTCGTGTGATCGGGGCCTTCGAGAAACGATCTATTCGATCGAACCGTACCGATGGAAAATACTCTAGAAATACTTTCTGGATTTCCCAAATTTATGCATTTCTCAAGTCGTTTGACGGTGCGTTTTGATTAGGGAACCGGAGAAAAAGTTAACCTTGGCAGAGCGTCTGTGAGACGCTCCAGGGGTTGCTGAAAGTCATGGTTTGCACACCGTACGATGGAGGGCTTCGGGGGGCGATCTATTCGATCGAACCGTATCGATGGAAAGATTTATGGACGAGCTTTCGAGAATTCCCTAATTTACGCATTTCTCAAGTCAGTTGACGGTGCGTTATAACCAGAGAATCGGGAGAAAAGACAATTTAGGCGGAGCGTCTTGCAGGGAACTTTTATCATGTCATGCGAGCTTGGAGTCATAGGGTGCTCCCTGGGTTAAAGAAGGACGTGTGGTGAAACCCTTTGCTTGAAACCCCAAGGCCGGTGCTGTTTCGAGGCGTTTTTGGGCTTCCAAGGGCAAAACGGTCATTTTGACCGAAGTTGGCTGGAAATGGTCAGGAATGGTTTGGTATGTTGTGTTAAGTGTGTAGGGCTATTTAGGGATGGTTTTGAGAGAGTCTTTTACCATTCAGCGGGGTTTGTGCCGTGCTGAGGCGTTCAGGGGCAAAATGGTCATTTTGAGTCGGAATAGGACCGGATTTGGACCAAATGGCGTGCGGGGAACGCCTGATGATTTGACAACATTTTGGAAGGATGGACTTATTGTTTTGAGGGATTTTAAACTTTCCCAAAACGTGCCTGGAGGCCTAAGGGGCAAGTTTGGTCATTTTTTACCAAGTCGGGCTAGCAGGCGCCGGTGTTGACCTACGTGTTGATTTTCGAGACCGCCCGGTCTCGAAAAACTACCTGTGCGGTGTTGGTCTCCAAGAATGCCCGGTCTTAGGGAACTACCTGTAGGGGTGGTGTTGGTCCCTAAGAACGCCCGGTCTCAAAAAGCTACCTGGAAGGGTGGTGTTGGTCCCCGAGAACGCCCGGTCTCGGAGAACTACCAAATGACGAACATTCTACGTTGGCGGGCTAGTAAGCACCAGAAGTGAACCGTCTAGAATTCTGATGAGGTGTTGGTCCACGAGATCGCCCGATCCCGGGAAGCTACCTGAATGGCGTTGGTTTCCGAGACCGCCCGGTCTGGAAAACTGCCTGGAATAATGGTGCGTAAGGCTCCAGCAGATCCTTGTGGACCCGAGAAGCGACCAATTGGTTGGATTCGAGATTGAAAGGCTCATCTTGAGCTTCCATGTGTTGTGATGTTGGAAACCAAATCCGGTCGGGCCGGAGATCGCCGAGCGGGCAAAAATGGGGTGCTTACACATGTATACTGGAATATAGGAGTAACAAACAAGTGCTCAATCGCCCAAAGCTAGAAGAGAGCAACGTATCCCCGGAAATGAGCGTCAACAGTCTGCTGGAATCTCGTAAGATTCACAAAAGTCTCTCCAACAACCATGGGAGCATAGGAATGTCCCTTACGAATTTGGGCTAGCAGTGCACATAGTCGACAGTCAACTAAATCATCTCCTCTTGGGAACACCAAGTAGTTTAGAAGAAGAAGGGCCATAGCAACCATACAGAAAACAGACCAATCCTGGGAAGTCTGCCAATCACCTGAGTGGGCTCGCATTCCCGTGGTCAACTCAAAGCTAGAAAAGAAGAACTCTGCTGGAACGTAAGGAAACTGAGACAGAGAAGAAAACGAAAGAACTGCGCGTCGAAGTCCAAGCTGGGATGAGACCACTATAATACAACCGTCAAGAAAGATGGGTCTTATGATGTCGGCAGAATCATCTCGGAAACAAAGAAAAAATCCATACTCATGAGGAGTATGGGTAAGCTCGCACTCCCAGAAGCGGAAAAGAGATAAGCCAGGTTGCCAAAAGGGAACCACTACCTCCATGAACCCAGGAATAAGCTGCACTGACAGGAGTGAAGCCACCTGACCAAAGGACCGATGAAAGATATCCTGCTCATCTGGAGGGTAACTGTCATGCCAAGCTCTCAGTTGATTTAAAATCATGTCTGCCATCCTGAAAAGGTAAGCCAAGGTAAGAGATGTTAGTATACGGTATATACAAATAAAAATAATCGTAAAATAAATAAATAAATAATCAAAACAAACAAAGGATAATAAAATAACATAAAAAAATTTTCCAATTCTAAGTCAAGATGAATTTCCTACACATTTTGATTTTAAATCCAATTATAAGTCAAAATGAATTTCCTACACATTTTCATTTTCTGTGTTAAGTCGAAATGAATTTTCTACAAATTTTGATTTTAAACTTCCCATTCTAAGTCAAAACGAATTTCCTATACGTTTTGTCTGAAAATTCCAAATGACTCCAGTCAAAATTCATCCCAAGCCTTTTTTTTTCTATCCTAATCAAGATTTTCTAAAAACTTCTTCCTCCAAAAAGTTTTCTTCAAACTCAATTCTTAAATTTTCAATCTTTCGAAATTCTTATCAAAATCTCGAGTTTTCCAAAGTCAAAATCTGTTTTCAAAACATATCCTTTTTCCAAATTTTTCTTCGAATAGTTTTAAGGCCCCTGAGTTTCTCGGGGTCTTCTCTGCCAAAAAGGCCCCATCCTCAATGGTTTTATATCTTTTTCCTTCAAAAAGATTTTATTCTAAAATTTCTCTAACCCTTTCTCTAAATTTCTAAAAATTTCGACAGAATTCCGCTTGAAAAATAGTCCCTAAAACACCTACCACATCAACATAAAACATAAACCGTACACTTCACAATATCATAATCACATAACATCAACATCCGCAGGTAATCTTCAAATTTTTTAATTTTTCAAAACCCATGTTTTCTTTTCCGATAAGTTAACAGTTTTCAAAGATGTTCTAAAATTCCTCAAAATCATGTCAAATGTTTTCTAAAATATTCCCAAATTTTTCTAAATTTTATACCCTAAAACTTCATCAATTTCCTAAATTTTCTTAAATTTTCTTAATTTTTCAAGTATTTTTCTATTTTTCAAAAAAACAAAAATTTACCGATTTTTTAAAAAATCACGAAACTTCATATGGCTGTTAAACACATTTTGTTAAGGCACACAGTATAAAAATCTAGCCAAAAAACTCAACACCCAAGCTTGTAAGAACAAACTCCCAATTCCTGCAGAAACCCCCTTTACATAAACACGCAAAATCACTCAAATTCAATCGAATAAGCATCAAAACGCAAAAATAACTTCACCACAATGTTCAAAATATATCAAAATATCAATTTCCACTGTTCACACACCTTAAACGGAATTCTATACGTCCAAATAAACATAAGATAGAAAACTCACCTCTTGGAGTTCTCCGGCGACCTTTCCGGCAACGTGGCCTACTTCCAGCAATCCCCCGTGGTCTCCAAGAAGCGCTCTTTCAATATTCAAGTTGGCTTCCTCACGAACACTTTTGATTTTCCAAAAACTCTTCACATCCCGCAAGCGTTCGAACTAGAAATTTTTCTGGTTTTGATCCTAAGCCTGGCGCCACTACTAGTGGTGCCAGTTGCCAATTCCAGGCAGCTTTTTCCTTTTTTCCACCAAAACTCGATTTCAAAGGCCTTTTGGGCCCAATATCCGTTTCCAAGCTCCCATTTTCAAAAAATTTCAAAGTCCGTCCCTCCGGCCGCCTCACAGTCAACATGGGACTCTTACTCTATCGTGTTCTGTCTTCGACAAGCAAAGACAGAAAAAGAGGGGCAGCTGTAAGTACCCCATTTTTGCCCATTTGGCAGTCTGCAGTCCATCCAGACTTGTATTCAAGTTAATATGGACGTATTCCAATCTAAATCAATTTTTCCAATCCTAATCTAGTCATTCCATCGCTTCGCCGACCCATCAGGCCCAAATAGAGGCAAAATGACCAAAATGCCCTTGGGGGTATTGTTCGGTCCAATTCCAATAGGCACGTCTTCTCAAAGACGGTAAGTCCCCTTTTTCAAGTCCAATTCCAATCCCAATCCCTCCCTCGAGAAAGTTGATTCCTTGAGACAGTAAGTCTATCTATTTTCGGCACATTTATGAGTGAACTCTTAGGAATGGTAAGTCCCTTTAAACTCGTTGACCGGGACGAGACCCCAAGTCCCCGAGATGGTAGAACGATCCATCTTTGGCGCCTGCTAGCCCGCTAATGCAGAAATGTCTGTTTCGACACGCCTTTCGAGAAAGTTGATTCCTTAGGCGCTAAGTCCATTTAGCAGCTTCTCGAGATCAGGCAGTCTTGGGAATGATCGCAAACCGTCAGAGTAACGGAAGTACTCGTAAACATCGCAACCGTCAGAGTAATGGAAGTACTCGTAAACAGGTCGATATAGGGAATTGCCAACAAACCCCTGTATCACGGGACCGCCATAAGAGTGGTGGAAACACTCAAAACACAGGTCAACACCAGTGCCTGGTAGCCCACTCCAGTGAAAAATGACCAAACTGCCCCTAGGGCCATTTTTGGCACGTTTCTCGAGAAAGTACCTAAGTCCTCAGAATGGTAAGTCCACCTTTCCAAGATTGTCTGAAAGGCAATCAGGCATGATTAGGTGTCTTCTAGTCATATTCGGGCCAATTCCGAGACTTTTCGGTCAAGATGACCATTTTGCCCCTAAGCATCCGAACTTCCCGGGACCCACACCTGCTCTGGGTATCAAATTGGTAACCTCCCGAGAATGTTTTTTTATAGTATTTCTGACCTTTCATTATCTTTCCGGATCAATCCGAGTCAATTTCAGCAAACTCAGGGCAAAATGACCGTTTTGCCCCTGGTGAGCCGGTCGCCTTTTCTGACCACATCAGCTCTGGGTATCAAACCGGTAACCTCCTGGGACATTCCAAGTAATCTTTTCAAAACTCGAGTCTTCTTTCGGGACATTCTGAGTCTGTTCTGGTAGCTTCCGGCCTGGTTGATCGTTTTGCTTCTAATGGCCCGATCAACCCTTCCAACACATCTTGTCATCATTTTTCAAGTCTATTACTCTGGGACACTGTTCTAAGTGTTCTTTTCCCTTTCTGGCCTTTCAAGGCATTCCCGGCCCTTTCAAATC
Source organism: Euryodendron excelsum (assembly GCA_033060915.1). Lineage (NCBI taxonomy): Eukaryota > Viridiplantae > Streptophyta > Magnoliopsida > Ericales > Pentaphylacaceae > Euryodendron > Euryodendron excelsum. The sequence continues at coordinate 19,213,011 of CM065399.1, forward strand.
ATTCCCGAACTTTCCGGAGTCACTCCTAGTGAAGCTAGGCTAAAAATTGCATGGTAGTCACTAGTACAGGCTCCCAAATCTTCTGAAGATATGTTGCTTGCCGACTTAAAAGCTTTCCTAAGTGGCTGGCGCCACTACTAGTGGGGCTAAGCCAAAAAATGGTCTGGCGCCATTGCAACAGCCGCCAGGTTCATCCTCTGTCTATAAATATAGAACCTCTTCCAGCATGAAAGAGGTCTGCAAACTCAGTCTAAAAATCCTACTCTTCGATATATAGAGCTCGTGGCCTCCTAAACCCAAGTCTTCTTTAGGTTTTCCAAACCCTAGCCTCCATATACAAACCCTAGCTTACATATACCCCCATATACTCCTATACACTAATACACTAGCCTCCAAAGCCCCCATCGAAGACTTGAAGTGTTGCAACCTGAAGCTCTCGAAGATCAAGACAAGTTCCCGAAGATCAAGATGAAAACTGAAGCGAAGACTGAAGTAAAGCAAGAAAAACAAAGTGTACAAAGCAAAGGAAAATAAAGAAGATACAAGGTAGGCTCTCTATTTAAATTTGCGCATCTTCTCCCTCTCTCTTCTCTCTCCGAACCCACTTGGGTTTTCTTCTATTTTAATCCCCCATCTTCTTCTCCCCTTTTCTTGCATGCTTGAAACAAAGGACTTCCCGGTCCATGTGTAGGATTAGGCTATTGGAGATCACCATGTCAGGGGCTTTCTTTTAGTCTAACTGGAAACCACGTGGGTTCGGCCTCCTTGATTATATGGTGAAGCCTTTAACCTTGCATGTTCACAACCCCAACTTGCATTGTGCATATCATGATCTTGCATTCTTTCAAAATTCGTTTTCAAAACTTGCGTTAACATCATTTTCAAACTTGCATCAAAATCTTCTTTTTCAAAATTTATTTTCAAAATCACAATCCTAAGGTGATTCTAGCATTTTTCTGGTTAGGGTTGCTTTAGGAAAGTGTTACATTTAAAGTGACCAATATGGTCCATATTTTCAAAATATTTGTTGTTTTCAAAACCGTTATCTTAAAGTGGTTCTAATCTTCTTATGGTTAGAATCGCTTTAGGGAAGTGAGATATTTTTATGAACTTTCTAAAAAATCTCTTTTCAAATCTTTCTTTCTAAAAAATCTCTTTCCCAACATGCTTTCTAAAAACTCTCTCCAAGCTCCTTTTGAAAATTGCTTTCTAAAAACTGTCTCCAAAAATCTATTTTCCAAAACGTCTTTTTAAACTCCTCTCCAAAAAGCTCTCTTCAAAATTCCTTTTCTAAAAACACTCCTTAAATTTCCTTCCTAAAAACTATTTCCAACAATCTCTTTCCAAAAATCTCTTTCTTAAAAACTCTTTCCTAAAAGCTTCTTCCAAAATCTTCTTTCTAAAACTCCTCTCAAGTTCACTTTCTAAAAACTCATTTTTAGGATCTCCTTCCAAAAATCTTTGTTTCCAAAAATGTGCTTTCCAAAATCTCTTCTCGTAGAGTCCAAGTTAAACCATAGAGCCAACGATTAGGAAACCCTGGTTTTCTTTCCTAAAACACGATTTTCAATCTTGCCTCAAAACCTAGGTTTCCAAAATCTCCCTTTCTACATCGAAATCATAAATTTTCAAAAAACCTATTTTCCACATCAAAACTATAGTCTTCCCAAATCTAGGATTTCCAAAACATCCTTTTCCAAATCCATGTCAAATCCTATCTTCCCTTTAGGAAACCAAATCCAATCTCCTATTTAGGAAACTAGATCTTATCTTCCATTTTTGGAAACAAAATCAAACCATCTCTTTTTAGAAATAGAATCCAATCTTTCATTTTAGTGAAATAGGAATCTCAATCCTTCCTAGTCTAAACCTTTCCTAATCCACTCTCTCCTAATCTCATACTTTCCTAAACCTTAAGTTTTCAAAATTTAAATATTTAAATCTTTCCTTAAACTTTGAACTTCCAAATCTTTCCTAATCCCAACCTTTCCTAAATTCCATACCTTTCCACATCTTAACTTTTCAAATCTAACTTTTCAAAACTTTCTAAATACCAAACTTTCTAAATTTCAAATCTTTCCAAATTCAAAACTTCCTTAAGTCAAAATTTTCTAAAAATGAAACCTTCCTTAAGTTAAAACTTTTTAAAAGCGAAACCTTTCCTAAGTTAAAACTTTCTAAATTTAGAACTTTCTTAAGTCAAAACTTTCTAAAGTCGAAACTTTCTAAATTCTAAACTTTCCAACTTTCAAATCTTTCCAACTTTCAAAACTTTCTTATTTCAAAACTTTCCTATTTAAAAATATTTCTAAATCAAAAATTTCCTAATTTGAAAACTTTCCTAAACCAAAAATTTCCTATTTCAAAACTTTCCTAAAACGGAACTTTCCTAATTCGAATCTTTCCTAAATCCAATCTTTCCCTTTTCTTCCAAGTTCGACATTTGAGTCAAATCTTTCTAAATCTCAAGTCCTTCTTGAATCCTATCTTTCCTAAGTCTAGATTTCCTAAATCTCAATTTTTTCAAAACAAGTCCAAATCCTTCTTCCAAGTTCTGTCTTTCAAAATCAGAGTCTAATCTTTCTAATTCCAAATTCCAATTTCTAATATTCTATTCTAAGTTCAAATCAAATTCTTTTTCAAATCAAAAATCTCTTTTCTATCAGACTCTTGTCTAAACTACGACTGACTTGATTTCTCAAAAAGGATACGTAGGCAACCCTCATGGGTGCGGTCATAATTCTTTTCAAATCTCAAATTCCATAATCTATTTCCAAATTTCCAATTCCAAAAATATATTTTCAAATCTCTATTTTCAATTTCTAAAACTTTCCAATTTCAAATCTATCTTTTCAAAAAATTTTTTAAATCAAATCAATTTCTTTTCAAAGTTATCTCCAAATCTATTTTTCAACTCTATTTTTCTTGCACTTACATACCATGCATCATGTCAATTTCTTTCTAAAAATTCTTTTTGAAGTGGATAGTTTTGGACATAGATTAATTGAAGACTCTCATAGGTGAATCTGGGGTGAATAGACATGTAGGTACTGCAATGACGGGGTAAGGTGATGGCTTAGTGCATCTTCCCTACACGTAACCAACATCCAAACTTAGATCATTGTTTTCGTAAGATCAAAATGGAGTTATTTTTAAAAAAAGGGCTTACATATTTTCTAAAGGTTGCCAAACAACTTGTTTTCTTAAAAACCCTCTCTTGAGGAAGTATTTTCAAAATCGTTTTCAAAAGTCCTAAGTGCAGTCTTCGGATTGTACTTAGTTTTTAGGTGGCCTAACTCACTTTAATCAAGTTAGGTGGCGACTCCTATTTTTCTGAAAAGCCATTAGTCAATCAAATTTTCAATCCAAACCTAGTCGCACTCATTCTTTTAGGAGGGTGAGTTCTAACAAGAGAGTACAGTATTTTTCCCGCTTGTGTGTGTATTCCTCAAGTGCGAAAAATCTGGGCACAGCACTTGCATTCAAAAAGATTGAAGGTGTTTAAAAGAAGACTTCATCAAGCGTGCAAAGATTAATTAAAGATGACTTGATTTTGAAGAGATTGAACGTGTTGAAAAAGAGAATTCATCATAATTGAAAAATCTCTATAAAGAATCCAAGTAAAGACTTCATCCGGATGTAAAGAGTCAATGAAGATGATATATGTTCAAAGAAATTGAAGATGTTCAAGAGTAGATTTCATCAAGCTTATAAAAGACTCATTGAAGTGATCCTAAAGAAGAAAGAAGGATTAGTAGCAAAAAGAATGAGCTCTATAATGAGGTATCATGAATATGAAGTTCTACATGGATGAAAAAGTTATTAGCAACAGATGGAAAGAACTCGGCAATAAGAACAAGACCTCGGCATTAATGGAAAGGAGTTCTGGCAGCTTAGCATCAAAGAAGATATGTCTATCAAGAAGGAAATTCAATCCAAATTGTATGGAAGACAACTTTGATGGATTGAAGATCTCAATCTATTGTAATACCCCAAAGAAAAGACTCTTTGAATATCTTATAGTATTGTTGAAGCTGAATTTGATCAATGGAAGGATGAATGAAGATTTCTAGGTAATGTGTCGATACATGAAAATGAAAAGTCGACTCATGAGGACAGAGGCCAAAATTTGAAGATAGCATAATTAAGTGTCGACACATGGAGTTGATGTGTCGACACATGAAGATAGTGGACAACATTTGAAAAATGCAAGTTGGATGTGTCGACACATGAAGCCAACAACGGACTAGACTTGCATTAAATAAGCCCCCAACAACCACCAGCGGATGAAATCAATACAGGGGTTTATACACAAGCTTCCAATTGTATTTATAAAGAAGAGAGATAAGAAAAACAAGATTGATTGACTGATCAAGCTGAGAAAAATCTGAACATTTCTTTTGTCTTCATTTTTGCATTAAGTGAACTATTATTTTCCTATCCACTCTTGATAGAGAGTTTGTATTTCGTTTGTATAACATTCATACACTTGTAAGTGAGAGTTTGAGAGTTCTCTTGTGAAAGAAAAACTCTTGTAAGTTGAAGTGGATTGTGGACAAAACCACTTGGTAGTTGGAAGAACTTGTGAAGAAGTTCTTGTGTAAAAGTGAACTGAGCACTTGGTAAATCAATACCTACTTTGTAATTGGAGATTGCGTAGTAGAAGACGATTCAAGAGAATCTTGGGATGAGGACGTAGACCACGAATTGTGGTTAAACCTCGGTAATTCTTGGTGTGCCTTTTCTTGCTCTGTTTTCATTTCTTTATTGATTACATTGCATTTCATCTATCTTGAATCACTATTCTATTAATTAGATTAATTTTAAATTAATCTTAATTGTATTAATTTTCAAAAAATTCAATTCACCCCCCTCTTGGGTTGCCTTTTGGGCCAACACTAAGGTCAAGTTAACCTAGGGTTGAGGGGTGGTTTTGGAAGGTTATTTTGAACTGGGGTTTGGACCTAATGGTTTTGGAAAGGTAGTTTCGTGCATAGAATTTAAAAGTGTGTTTTGAAAACCATTTTATGAAAACCACTCAAGAGAAGGTTACCTTGGAACCATTTTAACCACTAACTCAAGAAAGTAAAACTTATAAAAATCAATATTGAATAGATATTTTGAAGACTTGAAAATTAAAGAGAATGATTCTTTAGAAATAAATTTTGAAAATGGGGGGTTTGGAAAACCAATTTTTAAGACTTTGAAAACCACTTTAATGAATAAAGGTTCATATGGTTGATTTGAAGAAAATCAATCCTAAGAAGACTTCATGAGATCATTCCAACCACAATATTCAAGAGGGCAAAACTTTTGAAAAATCAAGATAAAAAAGGTAGTTTTTGGAAAACTATTTTTATATAGATTAAAGAGAATGAAATTTGAGAACCCTTCTTGAAGAGGGTTGTTTTGAAAACCATTTTGAAGTGAATAGAACCAACTCTAATGAACTAAGGTTCATATGGTCAAGATAATGGAAAAATCACTTAAGAGAGGGCTCAAAGGGACCATTTCAACCACAAAGTTCAAGAGAGTAAAATCCTTCAAAATCAAAATAGAAGAAGAGGGTTTGAAAGCCATTTTAGTGCAATTTTGAAATATAATGAAATGCAAGGTTACAAAATAAAGTCAAGGGACTTAAAGAGAGTTTTCTAAGGTATAGAAATTAAGGGTTTGACCTAGGCTTCAAGGAACCAACTTTAGAACCATTCTTAGGGAATCGTTTTGAATATGGAGCTTTGTGAATGAATATAAAAGAGATAGTGAAAGTTTTGGAAAAAATGATTGTGAACATGAAAACAAAGCCAAGCATACAAAACATGCACAAGATAATCATATGCAAAGGGGTCATGGAATCATACAAAACTAGAGGCTTCATCAAATTGCAAGGTGCTCCAAGGTCATACCATTTTAAAGTAAGTTTGTGAGAGATCCCTTACACGGTGGCTCTCACAAACTTTCCTCTAGGCATGTACTAAGAGCTCTCTTATTTCAAGCATGCAAGAAAGGGGGGTAGAAGATGGGAATTAAAATGGAGAATAGCCTAAGTAGGCTAGGAGGGAGAAGAGAGGAGTGGTGATTGAAAAAATGTAAAGAGAATACCACTTTTTGCCTTTAAAACAACTTTAAGTTTCCATAGATGACTTCTCTTGAACTTGAAGGGCCTTAAGAAGGCTTGAAAGGGCTGGAAGTGGTTTCTCTAAGGTATCGGGGGCTTTATAGAGACAATGTATAGGCTATAGAGAGATAGAATCTAACCTAAGTGTTTAGAGTGTGAGGTGTATATAGGATTTCAGATTTCTGGAGCAATTTCTGCTGAGCTTCATTACCAATTTCGATTCTGGAATATGCAAAGGGGGAGGCCTGTATTTATAGGCAATCTAAGGAGACCTGGCGCATGTAGTACATGCGCCTAGGAAAATTTTGCCCTGGCAAATGTGCTACATGTTCCAGTGCTGTTCCATTGGTTGATTGCCACGTGGCACACTCTGTACTGGCCTAATCTTAGGGAGCAAGCAAAGTTTTGATCGATCTAATCAAAATCTGAGCGCATGTAGCATATGCTCCGCCTCCGGGAATGTTCGTTTAAACTTTGCCTTAATAATTATGCACCTAGGAAGGATTTGGAGAAATCGGTCATGTCCACAATGTTCTCCTAATGTTTCTCAAGAACTTGAAATTTTTAAGGAGTCTAAAAAGTGTTTAGAAGAATGAGATATCGTCTTGGGAAGTGTGCATGAAAACACACTTTTGCAGAGTGTTTGTAATATGCTCCGCGGATGTTCAAAAGTAGCCCTTTTTGAGCCATGTGATCGGGGCCTTTGAGAAGCGATTTCTTCAATCGGACTGCACTGATGGAAAATGCTCTGGAAATATTTTCGAGAATTATGCATTTCTCAAATCATTTGACAGTGCGTTATAATTAGGGAATTGGAGAAAAAAGATAACCTTGGCGAAGCGTCTGTGAGGAGCTCCAAGGGTTATTAGAAGTGGTAATTTTCAAGCCATGCGATTGGGGGTTTCGGGAAGCGATCTATTCAATCAAGCTGTATCAATGGAAAGACCTATGGATGGGCTTCTGGGAATTTCCTGATTTACGTATTTCTCAAGTCATTTGACAGTGCGTTATAACCAGGGAATTGGGAGAAAATACAAACCTAGTGGAGCGTCTATGAGATGCTCCAAGGGACTTTTGTAGGGTTGGAAGTGTTTAGAGTCATAGGACCTACCTTGGCTTAAACAAGGGCATATGATACGATCCATCTTTTGATACCCAGAGCCGGTTGTCATGCCCAGATTTTTTGCACTCGAGGAATACACACACAAGCGAGAAAAATACTATACTTTTTCGTTAGAACCCACCCGCCTAGAAGAATGAGTGCGACTAGGTTTGAATTGAAAATTGAGTTGAATAAAGGGCTTTTGGAAAAATTTGGAGTCGCCACCTAACTTGATTAAGGTGAGTTAGGTCACCTAAAAACTAAGCATAATCCGAAGACTACACTTAGGGTTTTTGGAAAAAGGTTTTTGAAAATACCACCTCAAGAGAGTGTTTTGAAGAAAACAGGTTGTTTGGCAAACTTTGGAAAACATTTGAGCCCTTTTTAGAAAAATAACTCCTTTTGGTCTTTCAAAAACAGTGATCCTAGGTTCGGAGGTTGGTTACGTGTAGGGAAGACGCACTAAGCCATCACCCTACCCGCTCTTTCCGCACCTACATGTCTATTTACCCTAGATACACCTATGAGAGTCTTCAACTAACTAATGTTTAATCCTATTTACTTTAGAAAAGAATGTTTGAAAAGAAACTAACATGATGCATGATATGCAAGTGTAAGAAAAGAGACTTGATTTGGAAATAAATTTGAAAAGAATTTTGATTTGATTTGAAAAATAAGAGATAGAAGTTTGAATTTGGAAAGAAGGTTTTGGAAATTGAAATTGAAGATTGAAAATAGAAATAGATCATGGAATTGGAAACTTGAAGAAAATTGTAAGATTGGAGATTGGAAAGAAGTTATAGAAATAGAAGCTTCAAAAATGTTGTGACCTCACCCATGAAGGTTGCCTACGTATCCTTTTGGAGGAATCAAGTCAGTCGTAGTTCGGACAAGAGTCCGATAGAAGATAGAAGGTTGGATTGGAAGAAAGAGATTTTGATTGGAAAAAGGATTTGATTTGAACTTGGAATAGAAGATTGGAAATTGGAATTTAGAATTTTGGAATTGAAAAGGTTGGATTTTGATTTGGAAAAATAGAACTTCGAAGAAAGATTTAGACTTGTTTTGGAAAGATGGAGGTGGTTTAAGAAACCTGGACTTAGGAAAGATGAGACTTAGGAAAGACTTGAGATTTAGAAAGATTTGACTCGAATGTTGGACTTGGAAAATTTAGAAAGATTGGATTTAGGAAATGTTCGAATTAGAAAATGTTCAAATTAGGAAAGTGTCATTTTAGGAAAGTTTCACTTTAGGAAAGTTTTGGTTTAGGAAAGGTTTCGAATTAGGAAAGTTTTAAAAAAGGAAAGGTTTCACTTTAAGAAAATTTCAATATAGGAAAGTTTTAACTTAAGAAAGTTTCGACTTTAGAAAGTTTTCGAAATAGGAAAGGTTTTGAAAATAAGGAAGTTTTGAATTTGGAATGTTTTGAGATAGGGAAGTTTTGAAAGTAAGAAAGTTTTGAGTTTAGAAAGTTTTAGATTTGGAAAGATTTGAAGTTTAGGAAAGCTTAGAATTTTAGAAAGATTTGGGTTTAGAAAGTTTTAACTTAAGAAAGTTTTGAATTTGAAAAGCTTTGAATTTGGAAAGATTTGAAATTTAGAAAGTTTAAGATTTAGAAAGTTTTAGAGTTTGAATTTTAGAAAATCTTGAGATTAGGAAAGATTTGAATTTAGGAAAGATTGGAAAACCTAGACTTGGAAAGTTAAGATTTGAAAGGGGGTAGAATTAGGAAAGGGTTGAATTAGGAAAGATGTGAAAGTTGAGTTTTAAAATTTAGGGAAGATTTTTATGTTCAAGTTTTGGAAACTTAAGATTTAGAAAAGTAGAAGATTAGGAAGGAGTTGGATTAGGAAAGATTTAAACTAGGAAGGGTTAAGATTCCTATTTCCTAAAACAATGATTGAATTTTGTTTCTAAAAGAGAAGGTTCGATTTTCTTTCCAAAAATGGAGGATAGGATCTAGTTTCCTAAACGGGAAGATTGAATTTGGTTTCCTAAAGGGAAGATTGGATTTGACAAGGATTTGGAAAGGGAGGTTTTAGAAACCCTAGATTTACAAGACTATAGTTTTGATGTAGAAAAGAGGTTTTCTGGAAACTTATGATTTCGATGTAGAAAGGGAGGTTTTGGAAACCTAAGTTTGGGGGCAAGGTTGAAAATTACGTTTTTGGAAAGAAAATTAGGGTTTCCTAATTATGGGTTCTAAGGCTTGACTTGGGCACCAAGAAAAGAGATTTTTGGAAAGAGAGTTTTTGGGAAGGAAGATTTTTGGAACGAAATCCTAGAGAAGAGTTACTAGAAGGAAGATTTTTGGAAAAAAATCCTAGAGAGGAGTTTCTAGAAGGAAGATTTTGGAAGGAGCTTTTTAGACAGGAGTTTTAGAAAGTGAATTTAAGAAATAATTTTTGGAAAGATTTTTGGAAGGAGATTTTTCGAAAGGAGTTTAAAAAGGGAGTTTTGAAAAGTAGATTTTTGGGAGGGAGTTTTTAGAAAATAATTTTGGAAAGAAGAGTTTTAGGAAAGCATGTTGGAAAAGAGATTTTTAGGAGGAGGTTTTGAAAAGAGAGTTTTTGGAAAGTATAAAAATGTCTCACTTTCCTAAAGCGATTCTAACCATAAGAAGGCTAGAACCACTTTAAGAAAGTGGTTTTGAAAACAACAATGTTTGAAAATATGGACCATGAAAGTCACTTTAAATGTAACACTTTCCTAAAGCAACCCTAGCCATAGAAAGGCTAGAATCACCCAAGAATTGTGATTTTGAAAACAAGTTTTGAAAAAGAGGATTTTGATACAACTTTGAAAATGATGTTAATGCAAGTTTTGAAAACGAGTTTGAAAACGATTTTGGAAGAATGCAAGATAATGATATGCACAATACAAATTTGGGTCGTGAACATATAAGGTTAAGGCTTCACCACATAACCAAGGGGGCCGAACCCATGTGGTCTCCGGTTAGACTAAAAGAAAGCCCCCGACATGATGACTCTCCAATAGCCTAATCCTACACATGGACCGGGAATCCCCTTATTTCAAGCACGCAAAGAAAGGGGGGGAAGAAGATGGGGAATTAAAATAGAGAAAACCCAAGTGGGTTAGGAGAGAGAAGAGAGAGGGGGAAGTGCAGAAACTTAAAGAGAAAACCTACCGTATGTCTTGTTTATTTTGCTTGGCTTTGCGCGCCTTGCTTTTCTTCGATCTTTCCTTAACTTCAGTCTTCGAGGGGTTGTCTTTAATCTTCAAAACTTGTAGTTGCAGCAATCCAAGTCTTCAATGGAGGGTTGGAGGCTAGTGTATAGGTGTATAAGAGTGTGTATAAGTGTATATGAGGCTAGGGTTTAGTGTATGGTGACTAGGGTTTGGAGAACCTAGAGAAGCTAGGGTTTAAGAAGTGTACGAGCTCTGTATATCGAATATTGGTGTTTTTAGACTAAGTTTGCAGACCTTTTTCACGCTGGAAGAGGCTCTGTATTTATAAAGAGAGGAATGGACTGGCGCCTGTTGCAGTGGCGCCAGCCATTTAGGAAATGTTTAAGGTCGGCAAACAACATATCTTTAGAAGATTTGGGCGCCTATACTAGTGACTACCTTGTAATTTTCAGCCTGGCTTCACTAAGAGTGACTCTGGAAAGTCCGGGGATGAATTGAAGGGGCCGGGAATGACCCGGAGAGCCGAAAAGGAACAGGAACCCTTGAAATAATGTCTCGGGGACAAAGGACTTGAAAAATGATGACAGGATTTGTTAGAAGGGTTGACTGGGCTATTAGGGGCAAAACGGCCAACCGGGTCGGAAAACTGCCGGGATGGACCCGGAATGTCCTAGAAAAAGATTCGAGATTTGGAAACATTCTAAATAATGTTTCCAAAGGCTACCGGTTTGATACCCAGAGCCGGTGTGGTCGGAAAAGGCGACCGGCCCACCAGGGGCAAAACGATCATTTCGCACCGGGTTTGCCCGAACTGACTCGGAATGATCTAGAAAGATAAAGAAAGGTTGAGAATACTATAGGAAGCATTATCGGGAGGTTACCGGTTTGATACCTAGAGCCGGTGTGGTTCCCGGGGCATTTGGATGCCTAGGGGCAAAATGGTCATTTAGCTTTAAATGGGCCCTACGGGCCCAGGAAGCAACTGGTAAACTAAATTAGAGTTTAGAAGTCATGTTAGAGTTTGACTATGCGTGTGATGTGTGAAAATGAGCCCAGTTGGGCCGGAGATTGCCGAGCGGGCAAAAATGGGGTGCTTACAGCTGCCCCTCTTTTTTTGTCTTCGCTTGTCAAAGACATAAAATGATAAAGTAAGAATCCCATATTGACCGCGAGACGATCGGAGGGACTTGGAAAAAAATAGGAATCCAAAGAACAGTTACCTCAAGTAGCTGGTCAATGATTGGCATTTTATTTGGTAAAATGATACTCCTCTGGGGAATTAATGCCCCTTGAACTGGTGCTCCATCTGGTAAAATGATGCTCCTCTGGGGGAATTGACGCTTCTTGAACCAGCACTCCGTCTTCCGAAATACTGCTCCTCTGGGAAAATCCAAGATTAGCATCTGATATCACTTGAACCGACATTTCGTTTGGCGAAACGTTGCTCCTCTAGGGAAGTCCAAGGTTTACTTTTGATACCTCTTGAACCGGCACTTCGTCTGGCGAAACGCTGCTCCTCTGGGGATGTCCAAGGTTGATGTTTGATATTTCCTAAACCGGCACTTCGTCTGGCAAAACGCTGCTCTTCTGGGGAAGTCCAAAGTTAATTTTTGATCTTTCTTGAACCGACGCTCCATCTGGCAAAACGCTGCTCCTCTGGGGAAGTCCAAGGTTGACTTCTGATACCTCTTGAACTGGCACTCTGTTTGGTGAAACGCTGCTTGTCTGGGGAAGTCCAAGGTTGATTACTGATATTCCTTGTACCGGCATTCCGTCTGGCAAAATGCTGCTCCTCTAGGGAAGTCCAAGATTGATTTATGATGTTTCTTGAACCGGCACTCTGTCTGGTGAAATGCTACTCCTCTAGGAAAGTCCAAGATTGATTTTTGATATTTCTTGAACCAGCACTCCATCTGGCAAAACGCTGCTACTCTTGGGAAGTCCAAGATTGATTTTTGACATTTCTTGAACCGGCACTCCGTCTGGCGAAACGCTGCTCCTCTGGGGAAGGTCCAAGGTTGATTTTTGATATCTCTTGAACCGATGCTCCGTCTGGCGAAACGCTACTCCTCAGGGGAAAGGTCGAAGGTTGATTGCTGATAACTCTTGAACCAGCACTCCGTTTGGTTGAACGCTGCTCCTCTGGAGAAGTCCAAGATTGACTTCTAATATCTCTTGAACCGGCACTCCGTTTGGTTGAACGCTGCTCCTCTGGAGAAGTCCAAGATTGACTTCTAATATCTCTTGAACCGGCACTCCGTCTGGCGGAACGCTGCTCCTTTGGGGAAGTCCAAGGTTGACTTCTGATACCTCTTGAACCGGCACTCCGTCTGGGGAAACGCTGCTCCTCTGGGGAAGTCCAAGGTTGATTGGGGAGGTCGAGGGTGGGTCATTGCCCCATTCCTTGCTTTTTATCAACTAGGGAAGTCTGAACTTCCTAAAGTGTATGCCAATGTTGGAGATGTCTGAGGTTACTTGATCGCAGGATGGCTTTTTAGCTCCATTTTGTACTTTACCTTGTTCTTTATTTCATATTTGGGAGAGAGAGAAAGACATAGGGTGAGTTTTGTACAAAAACAATTTAAAAATGCCCTGGTAAAGGGTGAACGCGTGTCATATTTTTTTCATGAATGCGCATGGGATTAAATGCATGATCTATTTTTATGAATGCGCATAGTTTAGATAAGAATTGAATTGAATGCGTGTCCCACTTTTTAAGACTGCACAGGTTCACGCAGAAGTAGAATTGAATGCATGCACATATAGGAATGGAATTGAATGCAATGTCCCCCTTTTTTTGTGATAAATGCACAGATTTATGTATGAATTGAATTAAATGCATGACCTACTTCCTTACAAATGAACAGGTTCATACAGGAATGCAGTTGAATGCATGAATAGATGCAAACTACATAGGAATCTAAATGGATGTGCAGGTTATACATGTCATGGATTAATGTCCCAGGATTGCCCTAGGGCCCATACTCTCAGGATTCCTTTTTCCTTTCCAGGATTCTACCCCATTTAGTTTTGTCCCATTCTTATCGGGGTGTGATAGCATATGCACCATTCTCTAGGGATGTTGACCTTTGGGTTTGCTATCCTATCCCTATTTTCTACGGGGTTGCTGTCTAGGATTTTCCTGACCTCACTTGGTTTTTTCACTCAGATTTTCAAAATGCCACCATGGCTTAAGCGACGACTTGCATGCCATTTGCAGAGCGATAAACAGCTAAGCCCTCAATTTGAGAAGACTTCTTTTGGGATTGTAATGTAGGCTGGGTTCAGGGGTTATAAGAAATGAAGGGATATTTAGGCTCAAAGATCCTCTTTTAGTGGGTTGTTTAAACCAAAACCATTTGAGCACACCTTGAAGCATGAGATTGCCCCTTGCATTCCTTTCCAATTCTCCTTTCTCATCCTAGTCGTCTTGGTATTGTTCAGGCTTATTTGGACTAAACAATTTTCTTTGATCAGAGAGGACTTTAGTTTGGACCATAACATAGGCTAGGTTAAGGGGTTTATGAATGAACGGGATATATAGGTTCAAATTCGATGTTGTTTCCAGTAGGGTTTAGATCCACACCATCCTTAGTTTGTCCTCCAATAGGGTTTAGTCCCCTAATTTCCCTCTTTAGCTTCAGCAACACGTCTGGCTCATCTAGATGAAGCAATTCTTTTTCAATCGGGAAGGACTTTAGTAGGGTTGTAATGTAGGCTATGGTTTTTGGGTTCTTACAAGAAAGGGTAAAGGCTCAAACCTAGTATTTCTACTTGGTAGCTTTGTTACCTAGGATCACCTTTGAATTTCCTCTTTTTACAAGAGGAGTTGAACTTTCCTGTAACTTTTGACCTTCTAAATCTGACATTTATCCCTTTTTGTTTTCCTTTTTTTCTCTGACTTCCAGTTTTATATGCTTTTCAAGATAACACAACATGATTCTTTTCCAGTCTCTCTTCTGATATGCTTCTCTCTTTTTTTTTTTTTTTTTTTTTCTTTCTTATTGCTTTTGACGAGATGAACATTTCTACAACTTCTTTTTCTCAAATCCCTTCCTTTGCATTTCGGTTTAACTCATTGTGGATGGTGATCCCTAGGTTGGGGTGTTTTCTGGAAAAGAAAGGTAACCGACTCAACAGGTTCGATAAAAGTTTCTTTTAACTGTATAGGAAGTGAAATGACAGCCTCCATTCCTTTTAAATCAGATTGCTTGATCCATAGAGCCTTTATGTTACTTTCACTTGATGAACGACGAACAAGTCTTCAAATATCTGCCTGTCCCAGTGTGGGGGGATAGTTTTGGATCAGGGTAGACAAGAAATCTTTCGCTTTCCTACGAGGCACTAGTGGGTTAAGCAAAGGGGATATTTTTGTGTATGGTAGCAGAATTGAGGGCCTCTAATCATTTCAAATCGAATTTCTTAGTCTATAAAGCCTTAGTACAAAATTTAGACAATATTTCTAGGGATGATGTGTTTCTGTCAATGAACCCCTACATGTTCTATCAAATCAACTATTCTGTGCTTACCCCAATGTGGGGGATGGTTATAGGTTTGGGGATATCTGAAAAAAGATCACTGACGGCTCTCGTGGGTTGAGCAAAGGATAGTGTTTATTTGGGATAAACAGAATAATGGCTTCTCATCATTTTGAGTACTTGGCTGCCCATCGCCTAGCTAGGATATCATGCAAGTGTCGCCTTTTCAATAAACTATGCACTTCTCTATTGAGACTGTCTTCCTCCTATCTCTCATTCTCTCTTTGTCTCTCGAAGGTTTTAACCCCTTCTAAATGGGTTGCTCATGCTATCCTACCCTTCAAGTCAAGTCAAGTCATTATTGAATGGGAAAGAATCCTTAAATGCAACAATCATCAACAAGAGTATGAGACAAAGGGGATAAACTAGGAACTACCTATTTTCATTTAGAAATATGATTACATGGCATGCAATGTTTATTTAAAGAAGATATGTGAGAAATAGAGAGATGAAAAGAAAATAGATGAATTTTGTAGAAACTTCCCTTTTCATTTCACTTTGAAAAAAAAAAAAAAAAAAAACCCTCCAGAGAGGTCCCGAAATCACACCAATTTCTTCTATGCTTCATTGCGTGGTTCCTCCCCTAGGTGGCGATGACTCCAGCGTCAATCAAATCTTGTATCTTGTGCTTCAAGAAGAGACAATGCTCAGTGTCATGCCCTTGTCTTCCAGAATGGTACTCACAAACAAGGGTCGGGTCGAAAGTAGGGGGTAAAGGATTTGGCAACGGTGGAGCGGGTATGGGGGTCAGAAGGTTGGCTTGTAAGAGGTCATGATAAGCTTTTGTTTGGGTGCAAGTTAGAGGGGAAAAGGCGCGAGGTCGGCAGGCCTTCTTGTTGGGGTTGAGATGTTGTTGGGCTGTGTTGGGCCCGGGAGTAGGTGCTTGAGTAGCTACGGGGGTCTGAAATTGGTATTGGGGGTGACATTGTGGTGGTTAAGCAGACAAGATGGCAGACGCTTCTCCCTCCTTTCGGACCATTTCCGATGCTGTGGGCACCTTCCTTGCTAAACTTGCAGAAACTTCTTTAGCATAGGGGTCAACGATCCTTCCAGTTTTTAGGCCATTTTCTATCATCTCCCTTTGCATGATAAGCTTGAAAAAGTTTCTCCTAACACTCATGCAGAGCTTTTCGTAATATATGCCCGAAAAGGTATGTATGAACAGTTGAATATATTCCTTATCTTCTAAAGGGGGATTGACTTATATTGCTGTTTCTCTCCATCTAAGGGCATAGCTTTTGAAGCTTTCTTTCTCTCCTTTACTCATTGCCATCAAGGACCAACGATCAAAAGTGAGATCTATGTTATGGCAATATTGGGCTTTAAATGCGTTGACCAGCTCAATCCAGGTGGTGATCCTCCTTAGGTCTAGACGGGCAAACCACTGCAAAGTAGACCCAGTGAGACTATGTTGGAACAGTTATATGAGGAGCTTCGGATCGTTGCCATAACCACTCAGTGCCCTAGCATACAAGTGAAGATGAGCGATAGGGTCACCAGTGCCATCATACCTCTGGAAGTCGGGCATTTTGAACTTAAGAGGTCTCGGGTGATTTGGAAAGAAGCAGAGCTCATCATAGGAAGTAGACCCATAATTGTCATGGCCATGGAGACTTCGTAATGAATCCTCTAGGCCTTGGATTTTCAAACTGAAAGGATCTAGGGAAGTCCTCTATACGGCATGTGAAAGCAACATAGCTTCCTGTACTTCAGTGTTGATCCCTTTGGCATATTCCTTGTTCCTCCCAGCATTGTCAAATTAAAGCATGATCCTTGGATTGGCGGGTTCAGGGTCCTTAGATGAAGTCATGGATGGCGACGAGATTACAGTAGTATCCTTTATGGCCAAGGTTTGCACAAGCTTAAACATCTCATCAATCTTACCCC
The DNA here is from genome assembly GCA_033060915.1 of Euryodendron excelsum. NCBI lineage: Eukaryota > Viridiplantae > Streptophyta > Magnoliopsida > Ericales > Pentaphylacaceae > Euryodendron > Euryodendron excelsum. The sequence continues at coordinate 19,229,806 of CM065399.1, forward strand.
TCATTTCATTGACCTCTTCTTGAAAGACTTGGGGTGACTCCTCAAGATTGGCAGCCATAAGTGATGCTCTTGGCTGAGTGACAATGGGATCCCTAGGTGGATGTTGACTTTTCTTGGGAGCAATGTTGACTCAATGTAGGGTAATTTCTATGAAAGAAGGAAGTAGAAAAACAACAACATAAATCGCAAGTTAGTTTTTGGTTTTTCAAGAATTCTATGCAATGCATGCCCTAAGGATGCCCCTACTCGAAAGGGAAACTAATCATGATGTGTGCAGCACACTTTTGGAGATAGGGAATTTGCCCCTATATGCAGATACTTTACCGTCAAGTGGGAACCGTCAGCTAGTCATGCATTCGTCCATCCATTCATTCACGAAAAATAAAGAAAATACATTTAACTTTGGGTTTAAGATATAAAAGAAATGAAATACATTTTAATAGGGGGAGGGGGAGCATTGTCCTTTGGGGGTTCCACCAATCTAATTTTACATAAGAAGTCCTAAACTACTCTTGAGTCTTCGAATTTGCCTTCCTTGGATTCAATGTCGGGGAGGTCACTGAGAGACCTTGTTGATCGATTGCCCCTTATCTTCTTGGTAACCCTATCTCCATGAGCATAGAGGGATTGGGGCCCTTCTTATGGAATGAATTGATGTGCATGCCATGACTCCTTAGGGTTACGTGGAAACCCTTAGGGTTTAGGTTGGTTTAATACGAGGAAGAGTGAACTAGGTGTCACTCTCAATGGGTTGATCATATGCATAAGAATGCAGTGACTTGAGTTACTTGGCACTCTTGTCTTGACATGGAATACGGAATGCATGAAAATGGATGCATAGAGTATAAGGAAAGAGAATACAGTTAAAGTAAACATGCATGCATGAACAGTTAGATAGGCATTATAACGGTAGGAAACAGTCATTATAACAACAGGAATAAGCAGGTATAAATGAAAGTAAGAGCAGTCACCCTTTCCTCCTTGATTTTGAAAACGGTGCTCGTGTCTTAAATCCGGCAGAGGTTCAGCTATGCATGGTGTCTATATGAGTATGAGGTTAAGGGTTGACTAATGCGTCCTAAAAAGGCTCAGTCCCTGGATCTTCAAACCTAGGCCCACTCCTCGGGGTGATGCCATGATCGGTTGGTGATCCGAGCGGGGGAACCATCAAGAGGCTGTGGGTGAAGAAACTGACACAGCATCTTGCCCACAACCAATATACCATTCCCCATTTCTAACTAGAAAGGTCACATTAGGGTAATAATGCAAGTATGCAGAATGCATGTGCACATGCAGTGTGTGTGTGATTTTTAAAAGCGGAGGAAAAAGTCCAACAACTCCCATTCTCCTATTCATCACATTCATGCATGGCAGTTAATAAAATATAAACAAAATGTGTACTTACAAAACAAAGATGCAAGAGTTAGTATGTGGATGGCAAACTCAACACATGATAATATGAACAAATGCATGTTTTTTGAAAACAATTTTGAAATTTTGGTTTTGAAAATTTAAAGTGAATAGGATTGAACCACGTTAATTGAAGACTCTACATGGGTGAAGGGGAAAAAGACATGATTAACGGCCTAACCCTCTAAGTGTCCCCAGTGGAGTCACCAGTTGTCGTGCCTAGATTTTTTGCATTCGAGGAATACACACACAAGCGAGAAAAACACTGTAATCTCTCGTTAGAACCCACCCTCCTAGAAGAATGAATGCGACTAGGTTTGAATTGAAAATTGAGTTGAATAAAAGGCTTTTAGAAAAATTTGGAGTCGCCACCTAACTTGATTAAGGTGAGTTAGGTCACCTAAAAACTAAGCATAATTCGAAGACTACACTTAGGGTTTTTGGAAAAAGATTTTTGAAAATACCACCTCAAGAGAGTGTTTTGAAGAAAAGAGGTTGTTTGGCAACCTTTGGAAAACATTTGAGCCCCTTTTAGAAAAATAACTCCTTTTAGTCTTTCGAAAACAGTGATCCTAGGTTCAGAGGTTGGTTACGTGTAGAGAAAACGCACTAAGCCATCACCCTACCTCACCTTTTCGGTACCTACATGTCTATTTACCCGAGATTCACCTATGAGAGTCTTCAGCTAACTAATGTCCAGTCCTATTTACTTTAGAAATGAATGTTTGAAAAGAAACTAACATGATGCACGATATGCAAGTGCAAGAGAAGAGACTTGATTTGAAAATAGATTTGAAAAGAATTTTGATTTAATTTGAAAAATAAGAGATAGAAGTTTGAATTTGGAAAGAAGGTTTTGGAAATTGAAATTGAAGATTGAAAACAGAAATAGATCATGGAATTGGAGACTTGAAGAAAATTGTAAGATTGGAGATTGAAAAGAAGTTGTAGAAATAGAATCTTGAAAAATGTTGTGACCGCACCTATGAAGGTTGCCTACGTATCCATTTGGTGGAATCAGGTCAGTCGTAGTTCGGACAAGAATCCGATAGAAGATAGAAGGTTGGATTGGAAGAAAGAGATTTTGATTGGAAAAAGGATTTGATTTGAACTTTGAATAGAAGATTCGAAATTGGAATTTAGAATTTTGGAATTGAAAAGGTTGGATTTTGATTTGGAAAAATAAAACTTGGAAGAAAGATTTAGACTTATTTTGGAAAGATGGAGGTGGTTTAAGAAACCTAGACGTAGGAAAGATGAGACTTAGGAAAGACTTGAGATTTAGAAAGATTTGACTCGAATGTTGGACTTGGAAGATTTAGAAAGATTGGATTTCGGAAATGTTTGAATTAGGAAAGGTTCAAATTAGGAAAGTGTCATTTTAGGAAAGTTTCACTTTAGGAAAGTTTTGGTTTAGGAAAGGTTTCGAATTAGGAAAGTTTTAAAAAAGGAAAGGTTTCACTTTAAGAAAATTTCGATTTAGGAAAGTTTTAGCTTAAGAAAGTTTCGAATTTAGAAAGTTTTCGAAATAGGAAAGGTTTTGAAAATAAGGAAGTTTTGAATTTAGAATGTTTTGAAATAGGGAAGTTTTGAAAGTAAAAAAGTTTTGAGTTTAGAAAGTTTTAGATTTGGAAATATTTGAAGTTTAGGAAAGCTTAAAATTTTAGAAAGATTTGGGTTTAGAAAGTTTTAACTTAAGAAAGTTTTGAATTTGAAAAGCTTTGAATTTGGAAAGATTTGAAATTTAGAAAGTTTAAGATTTAGAAAGTTTTAGAGTTTGAATTTTAGAAAATCTTAAAATTAGGAAAGGTTTGAATTTAGGAAAGATGTGAAAGTGGAGTTTTAAAATTTAGGGAAGATTTTTATGTTCAAATTTTGGAAACTTAACATTTAGGAAAGTAGAAGATTAGGAAGGAGTTGGATTAGGAAAGATTTAGACTAGGAAGGGTTAAAATTCCTATTTCCTAAAACAAGGATTGAATTTTGTTTGTAAAAGAGAAGGTTCGATTTTCTTTCCAAAAACGGAGGATAGGATCTAATTTCCTAAACGGGAAGATTGGATTTGGTTTCCTAAAGGGAAGATTGGATTTGACAAGGATTTGGAAAGGGAGGTTTTAGAAACCCTAGATTTGGAAGACTATAGTTTTGATGTAGAAAAGAGGTTTTTTGGAAACTTATGATTTCAATGTAGAAAGGGAGGTTTTGGAAACCTAAGTTTGGGGGCAAGGTTGAAAATCACGTTTTTTGAAAGAAAATTAGGGTTTCCTAATTGTGGGTTTTAAGGCTTGACTTGGGCACCAAGAAAAGAGATTTTTGGAAAGAGAGTTTTTGGGAAGGAAGATTTTTTGAAGGAAATCCTAGAGAGGAGTTTCTAGAAGGAAAATTTTGGAAGGAGCTTTTTAGAGAGGAGTTTTAGAAAGTGAATTTAAGGAGAGAGAATTTTTGGAAAGATTTTTGGAAGGAGATTGTTGAAAAGAGTTTTTAGGAAAGTGAATTTTGAGGAGAGTGTTTTCGAAAGGAGTTTAAAAATGGAGTTTTGAAAAATAGATTTTTGGGAGAGAGTTTTTAAAAAACAATTTTGGAAAGAAAAGTTTTAGGAAAGCATGTTGGAAAAGTGATTTTTAGAAGGAGGTTTTTGAAAAGAGAGTTTTTGGAAAGTATAAAAATGTCTCACTTTCCTAAAGCGATTCTAACCATAAGAAGGTTAGAACCACTTTAAGAAAGTGGTTTTGAAAACAACAAGGTTTGAAAATATGGACCATAAAAGTCACTTTAAATGTAACACTTTCCTAAAGCAACCCTAGCCATAGAAAGGCTAGAATCACCCAAGAATTGTGATTTTGAAAACAAGTTTTGAAAAAGAAGATTTTGATACAATTTTGAAAACGATGTTAATGCAAGTTTTGAAAACGAGTTTGAAAACGATTTTGGAAGAATGCAAGATAATGATATGCACAATGCAAATTGGGGTCGTGAACATACAAGTTTAAGGCTTCACCACATAATCAAGAGGGCCGAACCCACGTGGTCTCCAGTTAGACTAAAAGAAAGCCCCCGACACGGTGACTCTCCAATAGCCTAATCTTACACATGGACCGGGAATCCCCTTGTTTCAAGCATGCAAAGAAAGGGGGGGAAAAAGATGGGGGATTAAAATAGAGAAAACCCAAGTGGTTTAAGAGAGAGAAGAGAGAGGGGGAAGTGCAAAAACTTAAAGAGAAAACCTACCGTATGTCTTGTTTATTTCGCTTGGCTTTGCGCGCCTTGCTTTTTTTCGGTCTTCGCTTCACTTCAGTCTTCGAGGGGTTGTCTTCGATCTTCAAAGCTTGTAGTTGCAGCAATCCAAGTCTTCAATGGAGGGTTGGAGGCTAGTGTATAGGTGTATAAGAGTGTGTATGAGTGTATAGGAGGCTTGGGTTTAGTATATGGTGGCTAGGGTTTGGAGAACCTAGAGAAGCTAGGGTTTAGGAAGTGTACGGGCTCTATATATCGAATATTGGTATTTTTAGACTGAGTTTGTGGACCTTTTTCACGCTGGAAGAGGCTCTGTATTTATGGAGAGAGGAATGGACTGGAGCCAGGCCAAAAATTACACTAGCGACACTAGCAGTGGCGCTAGGCTATTTTTTGGCTTGGCGCCACTACTAGTGGCACCAGCCATTTAGGAAATGTTTAAGGTCGGCAAACAACGTATCTTTAGAAGATTTGGGCGCCTATACTAGTGACTACCATGCAATTTTTAGCCTAGCTTCACTAAGAGTGACTCCGGAAAGTCTGAGAATGAATTGAAGGGGCCAGGAATGACCCGGAGAGCTGGAAAGGGACAGAAACCCTTGAAATAATGTCTCAGGGACAAAGGACTTGAAAAATGATGACAGGATTTGTTAGAAGGGTTGACCGGGCCATTAGGGGCAAAACGGCCAACCAGGCCGGAAAACTGTCGGGATGGACCTTGAATGTCCCAGAAAAAGACTCAAGATTTGGAAACATTATTTAGAATGTTCCCAAAGGCTACCGGTTTGATACCCAGGCCGGTGTGGTCGGAAAAGGCGACCGGCCCACTAGGGGCAAACGGTCATTTCGTACCGGGTTTGCCGGAACTGACTCGGAATGATCTGGAAAGAGAAAGAAAGGTTGAGAATACTATAGGAAGCATTCTCAGGAAGTTACCGGTTTGATACCCAGAGTCGGTGTGGTTCCCGGGGCATTTGGATGCTTAGGGGCAAAATGGTCATTTAGCTTTAAATGGGCCCTACGGGCCCGGGAAGCAACCGGTGAACTAAATTGGAGTTTAGAAGTCGTGTTAGAGTCCGAATATGCGTGTGATGTGTGAAAATGAGCCCAGTTGGGCTGGAGATTGCTGAGCGGGCAAAAATGGGGTGCTTACACCGGTGTGGCTTCAGGGCGCGTTTGGGTCGCTAGGGGTAAAATGGTTATTTTGACCGGGCTTGGTCGAAAAGGGTTAGGGCGGGTTGGAGTGGCGTGTTAAGCGTAGTGGACTATTTAGGGATGGACCTGGAAGATGTTTTTTGTTGTTTGGTGGGATTTCTACGATGCTAGGGTGTCATGGGCAAAATGGTCATTTTAGCCAGAGTTGATCTAAACGGAACCAAAATTGGTCTAGATGGCGCATTGAGTACACCTAATTATCTAAGGGCATCTCGGAAGGGTGGACTTATTGTCTTGAGGGATTTTGAACTTTCTCAAAGACGTGCCTAGAGGCCTAAGGGGCAATTTTGGTTATTGGGCCTCCGATGGGCCCAGCGGGCCCGAAAAGCGGTTTACTGATTAGATAGGCATTTGAAAGTTGATTTCGGCTTAAATGTGCCTACGAAGTTTTGAAAGGGAGTTCGGTCAGGCCAGAGATTACCGAGCGGGTAAAAATGGGGTGCTTACAACTAGTAGACTCTACCTCTGGCTATTAGGTGTTTTTATTCAAGGATGGGTTTAGCGCCTATAACTAAATCAAGATGGCCATGGAGGATGTAAAGAAAATCGTGTTTCAAACCCTCTTGGGTAATTTCTCTTATAGAGTTATGCTCTTCGGCCTGAAAAATGCTGGAGCAACTTACCAAAGGGCAATGAGTCATGTATTCCATGACATGTTACACCACACGGTCGAAGACTATATCGATGAACTAATAGTGAAATCACTGGAAAGGAAATTAATACTGCCTTACAAGGGGGGAATGAAACTTGTTCCACTTACTACACTTGGGCTATTACTGGCCCTCCATGGAAGCAAACTCACTAAAGTTTGCCAGGAGATGCAAGTCATGTCAAAAGCATGGGAACCTCATACATGCTCCCACTATGAAACTCCATCAGATGAAGACCCCTTAGCCCTTCCACACATAGGCCCTCGACTTGGTAGGGCCCATTGCTACACCTTCAAAAGGGCACAAATGAATCTTGACAATTGCAGGGGTTAGCACCAAATGGGTAGAAGCAACTTCGATGAGGAAGGCAGATGGAGCAACTATTGCCAACTTCATCCGAGAAAATATTGTTTGTCGATTTGGCATTCCAAAAGTGATACTCTCTGACAATGGGACTCCTTTTGTCAACAAGCATGTCTGAAGGACGTTAGGTGCTTATGACATCAAGCACCATAAGCCCACTCCATACTATCTCCAAGGGAATGAACAAGCTGAGGCAAATAACAAGACATTAATAAGAATTCTGAGCAAAACGATGGATGAAGTAAGAGGAACCTAGGCAGAGCATTTTCCAGAGGCTCTTTTAGCTTATCGAACTTCAAAAAGAAGGCCCACCTAGGCAACTCCCTATTTTTTGTATAGAGGGCAAAGGCCATTCTACTCATTGAGATAGGAATTCCCTCAGCAAGAATGGCCCTAGCAGTAGGAATGGTTCTTGACACCAGGAGAATTGACCTAGAAGCCTTCGATGAAAGAAGAATAAAAGTAGCCCAAAGAATGGAGAATTATGAACACACTTTGGCCAAGGCATACAATCGATTGATGATCCCCAGGAATTTTGGGAATGAAGACCTAGTCTGGAAAATAGTTGAAACCGTCACGATAGGACAACCTCTTCCTAAGTTTGCACCCAAGTGGGAAGGTCCATACAAAGTCTTGGAAGGGCATTACAGCTGTAATTATAGACTGTAGAGGAGTTCTGATGGATTTAAAATGGGTCCAATTAATGCTCAATTTATCAAGAAATACTTCCCCTAAGTCTTAGGGTATTTCTCTTTTGTTTTTTTTTCTTTGTTTAGAAAGTCCTTCCTCTATGAGAGGTTATGTAAAAGAAGTGAAGTTTTGTATTCAAAATTCTTAAAGCTGATATGAACTTTCATTTTTACTTAACTAAAAAAAAGTAGCTTCCATACAAAGAGGGTTTATCATAAAAAAAAAAAGGGAGAGAAACCACTACTTCCCATTACATGAATACATCTCTAAAAACAGAGGAGTCTATGGTCAAATTGGTCACTGGGAAGTTCTCTAAACTGGCATCAAAGGCCACCTTGGCTTTCTTATAATTAGCTTCCAACTTCTGCAGAGTGGCCTTTGCCTCCCTCTGAGGAACATCATAAGCAGCGAGCACCTAGGAGTATTCTTCATGCTTTTGCAGCTTCCTAAAAGTAAGCAAGAGCTCTTTCAACTAGGTTAAAGGAAAGCAAAGTTTCTCAAAATTAGTGGAACAAGCCATCTCCACACGAAGGAACTCCTCATCAATCTCATACACTTTCTTGCTAGCCAATCCCTTGAAGAAGTCACCTAGTTAGTCCAACTGCATTTCACCCAATAACCGCCCAAAAAGACCAAAGTTTACAAAAGTGTTAGAGTACGTCGCCTGGACACATTCGAGCAAAGGATATAACTCCTCAGAGATAGGACAACCTATGAACTTGGTCATCTTCTTCTTTGGAAACCCAACAACGATCCCAGAGCTTGGGGGCATAGAGGTCTTCTTAGAGCTCTGAGGGAGAACAACAAGAGGAACAGAGCTAGTCACAAAGACCTTACCTTGCACACAAACAAAACACCAAGTGACCAAAGTCTAGATAACAAGAAGGAGAGATAAGTAAAAAGAAAGAGATTTACCAAGGGAGGATCAACAGTTTGCTTCAATGACACTTCAGAGGAAGGGTCTGGGTTGCCCATTACCGTACCCTTATCACCACCCTTCTCTACCATATTTTTCTCTTTTTCTTTCTCTTCTTCCTCCTCTGGATCAAATATAATCATTTCATGGACAGGCTCATCATGCACATGCTGAGGAGTGCCAACATCCTCTTCTTCTTTTGTTGTTTTCCTCTTCATTTTTAGAGGTTGTATCTTCACCAAAAGCATCATCACCTTCCTCTTCACCTGACCTTGCAGTCTCTTCATCAAGAGTTTCCTCATCATCATCATCATCAGATACACTACTTACTTCCTCAGCCTTTGATGCTGTGAGGCAACCAAAAGCTGTTAATAAGTAAGAAGTCAAAAGAACAAGAAGGAAGGGGAGAGAAAGTTTCACCTGTTGCTTTCTTCTTCTTTGATGAAGAACCTGCGCCTTTCCCATATGATTGGAGCCATGAACTCTGCCCAACAGAAAAAGAAAAGAGAAAGTTAAACAACAAGCATAATCCCTGATAAGGAAGGGACTAAAAGAGATATCCCTTACTCTGCGAGTGCGCTTCGTGGGAGGAGCAGAAAAAGGCCCAGGGACAGAGCGCTTGCCCAAACAAACAACGTTTTCATAACACCCTTCGGGGTACTAACCTTTGGCTGAAAAACTTAGGGCTTAGGAGACTTCCCCTTGGAGCCCTTGGTAAGAACAGGGGGAAATCGACTAAGGATACCCATGTCCCTATTATGGTTCTTCTTATTTGAAAGATGAGGAGAAGGATCCCTTTTCCCCATTTTTCCATCCTTTATGCGAACCGCCTTCCTAGAGTAAAAGGAAAAGACGGAGTCTCCAGTATAGCTTGGGGTTCAAAGTAAAATGGCCCTCTCAACCAATATTAGGAAAGTCAAACAGTGAGTAACCATGAAAAGTGGACTTGGGGGCATCCACCTAAAACCTCTTGGAACTGTTCTTGAAGTAAAACTTAGTGGGAGGAGCATGAGGCACCCCCTGGTCAGAGCCAAACTACCGTAGCACCCTATCTGGCCTATATATGATCATATTGGGTCCCTCTTCTATAAGCGTGGCAGAGATCCAAGAAGAATCATTAGGAACAGACCTTGAATGCCAGCAGGAAGAGGACTTGGGTGGGGGAGAACTCATGACAACGAATCTGTGAAGGATAAACAATGGGAACGTGGTCACAGGAATCCTTGTGAGTGTAAGGACAGGCAATGAATAGATCAAAGTCGTTGTTGCGCCCAGATTTTTTACACTCGAGGAATACACACATAAGCGGGAAAAACACTGTACTCTCTCGTTAGAACTCACCCTCCTAGAAGAATGAGTGTGACTAGATTTGAATTGAAAATAGATTTGAACAAAGGGCTTTTAGAAAAGATTTGGAGTCGCCACCTAACTTAATTAAGGTGAGTCAGGTCACCTAAAAACTAAGCATAATCTGAAGACTATACTTAGGGTTTTTGGAAAACGATTTTGGAAAACATCCTCAAGAGAGGGTTTTTAAGAAAACGGGTTGTTTAGCAACCTTTGAAAAATATTTAAGCCCTTTTTGAAAACAAACTCCATTTTGGTCTTACAAAAACAGTTATCTAAGTTCAGAGGTTGGTTACATGTAGGGAAAACGCACTAAGCCATCACCCTACCCCGCCCTTGCAGTACCTACATATCTATTTACCCTGAATTCACCTAGGAGAGTCTACAACTAACTAAATGTTCAATCCTATCCACTTTGAAAAATAATGTTTGAAAAGAAACTAACATGATGCATGATATGCAAGTGCAAGGAAAGAGAAAGTTGAAAAAAAAAAAAAGATTTGGAAAGAAATATATTTGATTTGAAAGAGATTTAAAAAGATAGACTTGAAATTGGAAGGTTTTAGAAATTGGAAATTGAGATTTGAAAAGAGAAATTTGGAATTGGAAGTTTGAAAATAGATTGGAGATTTGGAAAGATTTTGTGGAAATAAAAACTTGAAAAATGTTGTGACCGCACCCATGAGGGTTGCCTACGTATCCTTTTGGAGGAATCAGGTCAGTCGTAGTTCGGACAAGAGTCCGATAGAAAGTAGAAGGTATGATTGGAAGAGAGTTGAAGTTGGAATTCAAATTGGAATTGGAAGAATAGGAAATTTGGACTTTGATTGGAAGATTTGAAAAGACTGGTTTCGAAATACTTGGTTTTAAGAAACCTAGACTTAGGAACTTAGAAAAGAAGGATTGGACTTGACTTGGAAAGCTTTTAGAAAAGATTTGACTCGAATGTTGGACTAGGAAGATTTGGAAAGATTGGATTTAGGAAATATTCGAATTAGGAAAGGTTCAAATTAGGAAAGTATCACTTTAGGAAAGTTTCATTTTAAGAAAGTTTTGATTTAGGAAAATTTTGAAATTAGGAAAGTTGTGAATTAAGAAAGTTTCAACTTAGGAAAGTTTTGAAATTAGGAAAGATTTATAATTAAGAAAGTTTCATCTTAGGAAAGTTTTGATTTAGGAAAGTTTTGAAATTAGGAAAGTTTTTCGAATTAGGAAAGTTTTGAAATTAGGAAATTTTTTCGAATTAGGAAAGTTTTAACTTAAGAAAGTTTCGAATTTAGAAAGTTTTGGATTTAGAAAGATTTGAGGTTTAGAAAGTTTAGGATTTAGAAAGTTTTAGAGTTTGAGTCTTAGAAAATCTTGAGATTTGGAAAGGTTTGAGTTTAAGAAAGATTTAAAAACTTAGATTTGAAAAGTTAAGATTAAGGAAAGGGGAAGAATTAGGAAAGGGTTGAATTAGGAAAGATGTGGAAGTTGAGTTTTAAAATTTAGAAAAGATTTTTATGTTCAAGTTTTGGAAACTTAAGATTTAGGAAAGTAGAAGATTAGGAAGGATTTGAATTAGGAAAGGTTTAGACTAGGAAGGGTTAAGATTCCTATTTCCTGAAACAAGGGATTTGATTTTGTTTTTAAAAGAGAAACAAAAAACGGAGGATAGGATCTAGTTTCCTAAACGGGAAGATTGGGTTAGTTTCCTAAAGGGAAGATGGGATTTGGTTTCCTAAAGGGAAGATTGGATTTGACAAGGATTTGGAAAGGGAGGTTTTAGAAACCCTAGATTTGGAAGACTATAGTTTTGATGTAGAAAAGAGGTTTTTTGGAAATATAATTTTGACATAGAAAACAAGAGATTTTGGAAATCTAGGTTTTAAGGCGAGATTGAAAATCATATTTTTTTTTTGAAGGAAAATTAGGGTTTCCTAATCGTGGGTTCTAGGACTTAACTTGGACTCTAAGAAAAAAGTTTTTGGAAAGTGTGTTTTTGGAAACGAGTTTTTGGAAGGAAATCCTAGAGAGGAATTTCTAGAAGGAAGATCTTGGAAAGAGAGTTTTTAAAAAGATTTTTAGAGGGAGATTATTGGAGAGAGTTGTTTTAGGAAAGAGATTTAGAGGGCGTTTTTAGAAAGTAAATTTTGAGGAGAGTGTTTTGGAAAAAAGTTTTGACAATATATTTTTGGAGGGAGTTTTTAGAAAACAATTTTGGAAAGAAGAGTTTAAGGAAAGTATGTTGAAAAGGAGGGTTTTAAAAAGAGAGACTTTTGAAAAGAGAGTTTTTTGGAAGATATAAAATATCTTACTTTCCTAAAGTGACTCTAACCATAAGAAGCTTAGAACCACTTTAAGAAAGTGGTTTTGAAAACAACAAGGAGTTGAAAATATAGACCATGTTGGTCACTTTAAATGTAACACTTTCCTAAAGCAACCCTAGGCATAGAAAGGCTAGCATCACCCTAGGATTGCGATTTTGAAAACAAATTTTGAAAAAGAAGATTTTGATGCAACTTTGAAAACAATGTTAATGCAAGTTTTGAAAACGAGTTTGAAAACGATTTTGGAGAGATGCAAGATCATGATATGCACAATACAAATTTGGGGTCGTGAACATACAAGGTTAAGGCTTCACCACATAATCAAGGGGGCCGAACCCGCATGGTCTCCGGTTAGACTAAAAGAAAGCCCCCGACACGGTGACCCTCCAATAGTCTAATCCTACACATGGACCGAGAATCCCCTTGTTTCAAGCATACAAAGAAAGGGGGGAAGAAGATGGGGGATTAAAATAGAAGAAAACCCAAGTGGGTTAGGAGAGAGAAGAGAGAGAGGGAAGTGCAGAAACTTAAAGAGAAAACCTACCGTATGTCTTGTTTATTTCGCTTTGCTTTGTGCGCCTTGCTTTCTTGCTTTCTCTTCGGTCTTCGCTTCAGTCTTCGAGAGCTTTATTTTGGTCTTCGAGTGCTTTGAGTTGCAGCAATTGAAGTCTTCAATGAAGGGTTGGAGAATAGTGTATAAGTGTATAGGGGTGTGTATGAGTGCATAGGAGGCTAGGGTTTGGTATATGGTGGCTAGGGTTTGGAAAACCTAGAGGAGCTAGGGTTTAGGGAGACTACGAGCTCTGTCTATCAAATATTAGGATTTTTAGACTGAGTTTGCAGACCTCTTTCACGCTGGAGGAGGCTTTGTATTTATAGAGATAGGATAGACCTGGCACCTGTTGTAGTGGCGCCAGGCCAAATTTCCTCTTGGCGCTACTCCTAGTGGCGCCAGGCCATTTCTTGGCTTGGCGGCACTACTAGTGGTGCCATCCAGTTAGGAAATTTTTAAGGTCGGCAAGCAACATATTTTGGGAAGATTTGGACGCCTGTACTAGTGACTCCCATGTAATCTTTAGCCTGGCTTCACTAGGAGTGACTCTGGAAGGTCCGAGAAGCATTTAAGGGACCAGGAATGTCCCAAAAGGCAGGAAAAGGGTAGGAACCCTTAGAATAGAGTCCCGGAGGTAATGGACTTGAAAATGGAGGATAGGATGTGTCGAAAGGGTTGACCGGGCCTTTAGGGGCAAAACGGTCAAACAGGCCGGAAAGCTGCCGGAACGGACTCGGAATGTCCGAGAAGAAGACTTGAGACTTGAAAACATTATTTAGAATGTTCCCAAGAGGCTACCGGTTTGATACCCAGAGCCGGTGTGGTTGGAAAAAGTGACCGACCCACCAGGGGCAAAACGGTCATTTCGCACCGGGTTCGCCGGAACTTACTCGGAATGATCCGAAAAGATAAAGGGAGGTCTGGAATACTATAAAAAGCATTCTTGGGAGATTACCGGTTTGATACCTAGAGCCAGGGTGGTCAGAAAAAGGCAACCGGCCCACCAGGGGCAAAACGGTCATTTTGTACCGGATTTGCTGGAACTGACTCGGAATGATCCGGAAAGATAATAGAAAGTTGAGAACGCTATAAAAAGCATTCTAATGAGTTTACCGGTTTGATACCCAGAGCCGGCGTGGTCCCCGAGGCGTTCGGATGCCTAGGGGCAAAATGGTCATTTTGACCGGAAAGTCTCGGAATTGGCCCGAAACTAACTAGAAGGCACCTAATCATGCCAGATTGCTTTTAAGACAATCTTAGAAGGTTGGACTTACCGTTCTGAGGACTCGAGAGACGTGCTGGAAAAGGCCCAAGGGATAGTTTGGTCATTTTTCACCGAAGTGGGCTAGCAGGCACTGGTGTTGACCTGGGTTTTGAGTGTTTCCGCCACTCTAACTGCGATCGTGTGATACAGGGGTTTGTTGGCAATTCCCTATATCTACCTGTTTGTGAGTATTTTCGCTACTCTGACAGCTGCAATGTTTGTGAGTATTTTCGCTACTCTAACAGTTCGCGATCATTCCCGAGACTGCCTGATCTCGGGAAGCTGCTAAAGGGACTTAACACCTAAGAAGTCAACTTTCTTGGAAGGCGTGCTTGAAAGGGACATTGGCGGGCTAGCAGGCGCCAAAGGTGGACCGTTCTACCATCTGGGGGACTTGGGGTCTCGTCTTGGTCGTCAGGTTTAAAGGGACTTACCGTTCCAAAGAGATTTTCTTTGGAAAACGTGCCGAATTACCGTCTCGAGGAGTCAACTGTCTCAAGAGAGGGATTGGAATTGGATTTGAAAAGGGGATTTACCGTCTTCGGAAAGACGTGCCTAATTTAGATTTGGAAAGGGGACTTATCGTCTTCGGAAAGACGTGCCTAATTTGGAATTGGAAAGGGGACTTACCGTCTTCAGAAAGACGCGCTTGATTTAGATTTGGAAAGGGGATTTACCATTTTCGGAAAGACGTGCCTAATTTGAAATTGGAAAGGGGACTTACTATCTTTGGAAAGACGTGCCTAATTTGGAATTGGAAAGGGGACTTACTGTGATGCCTTGAACCTTGATTTTGTGAATTAATGTGAGATTTTAACACTTGTATGATTTTTATATTATTATGGAGTCAATATTGACCAATTAAGGCCCATGTTGTAAAATATGCCTCATGTGTGACACACATGGGATTAATTCCCATGTGTATCTCCTAATCACACACACACCCGTAGCAAACACACACACACACACACCCTCATCTGCCGAGAAGAAGAAGAAGAAGAAGAAGAAGAAGAAGAAGAAGAAGAAGGAAAGAAGAGAGAAGAAGTGCAAGTGAAGAGAAGTAGAAGAGGAGGAAGAAGGTTGGAAGAAGCCATTGTTGAAGCTTGAGAAAACATAGAAGGAAGGTATGAACCCTAACCTCTTGTATATGTAAATACCTATGTGTTGTTGTGTTTGGAGACTCTTAGGAGTCACTTTTGGTTAGATTTTGAGGGCTTGTAAGCATATGTTGATGGATTGGAAGTTGGGGTTGAAATCCCCAAATTTGTACATGTTGGGTTTGAGATTTCAAACCTTAGATCCCTTCGATTGGCTTGTTTATTTTGCCCCATCTTGGGTTATTGTGGTCTCCTTGGGTCAATCTTTGTACCCTAGAAGCATTTGAGGAGTTTGGGAAAGGTTTGATGAAGTTTGATTTTGATTTGATTGAGGTTTGGGGATTTTCGGGTTGAAATTTGGGTTTTTGTAGCTCAGGAGTCGACTCTTTTGCCTCAAGAGTCGACCCTTTTGTCCAGAGAACTCCCAGATTCATTTCTTCAGCTCAGGAGTCGACCATTTCGCCTCAGGAGTTGACCCTTTTGTCTTCAGCTTCAACACTGTTTAGTAAAACGAGCATAACTTGCTCTACAAAACTCGAATTGATGCACCGTTTGAAGCATTAAAAACTAGACTCATAGACCTCTGTATCCATATAAAGTTTGCACTCTAATTCCTTATAGATTGGAAGATATTGAATTTTGAAGTTGACCCAAAATTCTGTCAGTCACATGATTCTTCCAGAATTTTAGTCCATTTTCTATGGGACATAACTTTTTCATTCGAAATGTATTTGCAACCCGTGACCTATCAAATTAAAGGTCTTTAAGCCTATTTTCAAATGAGATTACCTTAGAATGTGTTTATGTTCTTGCTTTGCATTAGGGTCTTGTGTTTGATGTCTCTATGTAATCTATGTGTAGGAACATCCTTGTTTAGGACCTTTCACGAGGATTAAGGTGAGTAACGATATGCCATGAGTAAAACCCTATTACTTTCAAAATGTTTTAAGTTCAACTACATATCATGCAATATTTTCCATATGTTTTCAATGCATCAATGTTTATGTTCAAGTATAAATGTCATATCTTGAAATGCATGCAAGCTATACTTATGTTATGAATTAAAATCCATGGACTATAATGTTTGAATGAAAGAGATGCTAAGTTTTCAATGTATGGTGCCAACTCGGGTCTTCTCGTGGCAAGACCTTAATCTAGCCCGATAGTCCTACGATAGGGGATGTGAAATAAACTATCTATGTTGGGAGACGTCCCTAGCCTAAAGAGCCTTAGCGTGACCTACATGGTTACTATGGAGCCTAGCTCATATGTCGGGTTGTAGCACACTTATGTTTTAGAACGAGAACGATGATATGTTCAAATGTTTATGACAAGTTATGTTATGCTTTATTACAAGCAAAGATACGTCGCATCTCTCTTTTATGATGCCATGTTTTGAAACAATAGAATGTTTTAATATGATGCTTATGCTATCTATGATTTCAAGTCTATGCTTATACGTTTCAAGTTCATGATTTATATGCATAAATGTCTATCTATCGTTTTATAAATGTTAGTCTATGGTATTTTCATGCTCATGCATCATTGTTATTCACTAAGCATTAGCTTACGTTTTCTCAAATGTTTTCAGGTAGCCAATCCGAGAGGCCCTAGGAGGAGGCCATATGAGGATTTTGAGCTACGGCCCACGGGCCTATGTTATGTTATGTTATGTTATGTGTATTTGGGCTGGACCCTAATGTTTGTAATGTTATAAATGATATAACTATGGCGGCCTTAAATAGGCCCATATGTATGTTTATGTTTTGGATTAGGCATAGCTCTGCCATGTATGACACGAGTTATGTTTTAATTCATGAAAAATTCTATTTCCGCAATTATATATCATTTTAAATGATTTATGCATAGGTGTTCAACTGGTTTATATAATGCGGCCTTGGGTAGCCTTGCTACTGGCCGGTCATGTACCCTAAATCCGCATAGGCCGGGTTATGGAGCGTGACACTTACCATCTTTGGAAAGACGTGCCTGTTGGAATTGGAAAGGACAATGCCCTTAAGGGCATTGTGGTCATTTTGCCTCGACTTGGGCCTAGTGGGCCCGCGAAGCGATGAATAGATGGGATTAGACTTAGAGAGTTAATTTCAATTGGAATACGACCATATTGACCTGAGTATAAGTCTGGACGTACCGTAGACTACCGAGCGGTCAAAAATGGGGTGCTTATAGTCGTTGATAAATTGGCCCAAGTTGTGAGTGCTACTCACCCCAAACCATATTGCAATAAGGGGTTCCCTCTCCTCTATATACACCAGCCTGGGATGTCCTACATCATCAACTCTAGCCACTACCACATTTGAGGACAGAATTTTAGGGCGAGGTACTAGCTCCCTAAAACGTTAGCTAAGAAGGCCAAAAGGAACTGGGTATGGACATAGTTGCCCATATCCTACCTCCCCATTGATCTCTCGAGATCGAACTTTAATTGATTCAAATGCTAAAATAGTGTCCCCAGAAATAGGGGAGCTAGAGCAACCTTCATCCCCTTTGATAAAAGGGTAATAAGAGGGAATATAGTAGAAGATATAGAGTCAATAGGAGCACCAGGAAGGACATAGGTAGAAAGGAAGAAAGGAAGGAAAGATGAGAAATAAGTCTCTTGTCCATACCCAGGCTCCTTAAAGTATTTCAGGGTAACATCGGAGGCATGAGATTTGGGTTGTATGTCCCTGGCGAAATACCGAATCCAAGCGGTATAGGTAGATTTGTTGGTAGCCAAACGCTCCTTCAGCTACCTATCCTCATGATCAAAAAAGAAGTTATAGTTGTGGGTAGTCTTGTACCCTTGCTCTAACTCCTCTACAATGGCCTACTCCTCTATAGTCAGGGCAAAGGGATCGACATCACGGTCCCAAATCAAATGAAGGCGAGTTAAAGAGATGGAATCCTCCAAGGTTGGCCCTAATTCCCCCTAAGAAGCAATGAAGGTGTGAGATTCAACATTTCATTGAGAGACGAGCAGGTCCAGATTATGGATGTTCTGCCTAATGGTAAAATTTTTAGAGATACGGGTGGAGTCGTACACACCCACAGCCTTCAGACGAGCAACCAACTCAACGTTGGCCAGCACATCGTTGATCCACTTCAGCCACCCGAAGTTAGGGACCGACAACCCCTTATATTTTATGAAAGAATGTGGGGCATCACCCCTCTCTAATCTCGAATGGAAGACCAATTCTGACTTGATCATGTCGCATTCTTCTAGAGTGACCTTTGGCTTATGAAGAAGAATGTCACAAAGGTCGTCTCTTTTCTAAGAGAAGCCTATAAATTTTTTGCAAGACTTATCCTTTGCACCACTAAGGTATGGCACCCTCCGTTAATCAGCGTCAGGAGGCACCAGGGTCGAATCCTCTTCCAAAGCACTTCCCTCGTTTGAGACGTCCATATATTTCATGACAGACTTTTTGACCAGTCTCTTCTTTGTCATGCTTAGAATAATAGAGAGAGAAAATAGGTAAAAAGAAAAAGCAATAGATTGGTACAAGAAAAGGAAAGGAGAGAGAGAGAGAGAGAGAGAGAGAGAGAGAGAGAGAGCAGTTGGAAGTGGTGAGAGAAAATGGAATGCATCTATTATGTATTTAACGGATCGAGAATTGGCAGTTATGGTCCCCTATTTGAATTTCAAAATTCAAAGTAATGGGGGGAATTGAATGTTGTGACAGAACCACCATTCCAAATAGGGTACTCCTAAAGTGACTGATAAGGGACAACTGGGAGATAATGAAAGGACAGCAAGTTAAGGATGATGAGACCCTTCTGACTAAAGGTATCATTTCGAGGAGAGAATAGGGGAGATCCCTACTGACCATGGGAGTGGATGCAGAAGAGATAAAGTCATATAAGCTAAAGAGGGTTGCACTACAAGTCCCTGAGCCCATGCCTTGCACGCGCAAGAGGTAAAATGTAGATAGTGTAAACCAACCCTAGTTCCTTAAGGTGATTGGTTCTACAAATAAGCTAAGAGTAAACTAAGGATTAAAGCTTACTGAGGAGAGACAAGGCAAATGGGCCTACCCCAGAGGCTTATCCATGAAAACCAGTGAATTGGACTTTAGTAAGGAAGCATGAAAGCATATCATCTTCACTTACCCGTATTAGAGGAAGTACTTGAGTATACACAGGCCTTTTGAAGTATAGAAGGGGAAAAGGAATAAAAGACCTTTCTTTGAGAAACAAAGAGAGAAAAGGTTATCATGAGAGATCCAAAAAAGGGACCACCTAAGCCATATGGTAGGGCCTGGGGAGGCTCCAAGGAATCAGGTGAGGACCACCATGTACCAAAAATGGTTATTGGTGGGGCCCTCCAATCTGGGACGTGGGGGAGTCATGGTATGGTGGGCTGAAATGAGGTGAGAGGCAACGTGTGTGTCCCATGAGGAGTTTATTAGGAGAGCACTCCATAGCCACAATTAGCCTGATGGAGCAGAGCAGAAAGGATTGGAGTGGTCCTTGGGCCATGTGTCCTATGCCAGGAGAGTTTCTTTATGCTTAAGTATCAGACCATCCTTATAAATAGACATCATCACCAGGCGAGAGCTAAGGTCTCCTTCCTTAAGAGAATAGAAAACTAGAGAAAAAGAATGAACCATTACTCTGGACCAGCGAGAGTTCCTCACCTGCAATCCTGTCATCTCTCTGAGCTCTATCATCTTCGTTCCTAGCCCTTGTTATCCAATACCTCAGTGCCCCTTACCGGCCAAACACCTTTCTTCAATTTTTCAAAGCGAACCTAGGAAGGAAGAGTGTCATCTCTACTTTCACCCTCTACATATTCCAATTGGGATTCACTAACTGGACCATATCTTTAGTGTGCTGGAGATAATCAATCTCTGAACTCAATACCATTAGAGCCCGACCGAGATGCAGTCATTGGACTTTGTCTTAATGTGACCAAAGAAGTTCGATCTTTGGAGTAAAGGGTCATTAGAGTCTAACCTTTTGCTGTCATTTGGACTTCGATTTAAGTAGATATCGGAGTCTGAGCGTATGTGGTCTTCTAGACTCTGGTTTAAGGTGTCATTAGAGTCCGGCCGTATGCGGTCCTCTGGACTTTGGTTTAAAGTGCCATCTAAGTCTTGTCCGTATGCGATCTTCTGGACTCTAGTTTAAGGTAGCATCGGAGTCCGACTGTGTGCAGTCTTCTGGACTCCGGTTTAAGGTGTCATCAGAGTCCGATCATATACGGTGTTTTGGACTCCGGTTTAAGGTGTTATCGGAGTTTGACTGTATGCGATATTCTGGACTTCGATTTAAGGTGGCATCGGAGTCCGACCGTATGCGGTCTTCTGAACACCGATTTAAGGTGTCATTAAAGTCTAACCATATGCGATCTTCTAGACTCCAATTTAAGGTGTTATCAGAGTCTAACCGCATGTAGTTTTCTGGACTCTAGTCTAAGATGTCATCAGAGTCCGACTACATGCGTTCTTCTAGACTCCTGTTTAAGGTATCATTGAGTCCAATCGTATGCGATTTTTTGGACTCTGGTCTAAGATGTCAACGAAGTTTGACTATATTCGGTCTTCTGGACTTTGGTCTAAGATGTCATTGCAGTCCGACTGTATGCGGTCTTCTTGACTCCGATTTAAGGATGTGACGTGGGCCGGAGGTCAAAATTTGAGTGTCCACAATCAAGTCCCCATAGAAAAATTAATGTAAAATTTTGAAATTGCTCTTTTCGATGTTCTGGGATAACACGTACACTCTTTCATGTTTTGGTCATGACTCATTTTGAGAAACTCAGAACGATGCATTATTTATTTCATTAAAACCTGTACTGATCCAAATTTCAAGCCATGTAGGCAAATCTAGCCAAGTTTATAGTAAAAACAGGATTATTAAATGAAAATAGACCCTAATGTCTATTTCTGCAAGTCCAACAATATCACCCAACGTTGTGTTTGGATAAAAGATTTGATGATGAAAAAAAAAGAAAAAAGAAAAGAGGAGGGAAAAAATAACAAATTTTTTTTTTTATTTTGTTCTATTTTTCCTCACATTTTCCTTTTCTTTTACTTTTCACTTAGTGAATCTAAATTCCAAACACATCATATTATTATTTTAAGTATGACACACCCTAGACAACTTGTAATTCGATATCACTTTTAAGGTTAGAAACTAGACACAAATGATTCTTAAGCAGCGCATTACCGGTGGTTCTAAAGCTGTAATTTGCTAGCCTTGACTCTCCTGCTATGGTTGAATTGGATTTTGAAGTTATTAGATATTTGAGAACACTATGTTCGAATTTTAAATTTGTCAATGGAAAGGATAATAAAAGGGAAATAAAATTATTTGCGCATATTATTTTTTTAATGTATAACAACAGCAAAAATAATTTTTTTAGTTGACAAACCTCTACTCATTATGTTTTTATTTTCTTATCCCAAACAGAAAAATAAATGAAAAAAGTTCAACTTTTTTCAGTTCATTGGCCTATTCTATCTTTTCTCTTTGTTCGTTTGTTTGTTTGTTTGTTTATTTATTTATTTTTTTTGGGACTATAAATTTAAAATCTAAACATATCATAAGAAAAGTTGCCAGTGTCACGGGAATTCGATCCTCAGCTTATTGGGCAGCAGAAAGTATATAAATTTCATTTAGTTACAACGCAGCAGATGCTCTTTTCAAAATGAGAGTATGGACTACAAAGTTTTCGAAACAGAGTACTCCTCTCATGACCTTTCTTCCTTATCAAATGAAACTTCGGATGCTCCCTTTTTTTCATTTTTTCATTTTTTTTGTTTGGTTGTGCTCCTTCATAGTTTTCATTTCTGTTTTTTATTTTTATTTTTTTCTTTTTCTGTTTTGGTGACATCTGGATGTAAGTGCTTAGTCCTTTTCATTATAAATCTTTACAGTAATTTCTTTGCAGATAATTATGTATCTATTTTCCACTTGGGTTTTATAAACATATTGTACTGTTACTTTTATAGATATTGAATTTTTTTTTTTTTTTGTTTGATCAGCTTGTAGATATTGAATTAGTGATTTGTGAGGCAAGTGATAAAAGATTTGTCTCTCAAGCTTGATGTGTTATGGATTCCATACTTTTGTTTGGTTTCTTGTAGTCACAGAGAGGTATTTCTTGATACTGTCCTTGCCAAACGTGTGCACTATGGAATGCTTGCTCTGAGAGAGAGAGAGAGAGAGAACCTAAACCTTACAGTGTTATGTACTCATTCAGCCATTTGGTTGTTTTTGGATTCTTGTAGTCACAGAGAGGTATTTATTGATACTATCCTTGCCAAACGTGTGCACTATGGAATGCTTGCTCTGAGAGAGAGAGAGAGAGAACCTAAACCTTACAGTGTTATGTACTCATTCAGCCATTTGGTTGTTTTTGGATTCTTGTAGTCACAGAGAGGTATTTATTGATACTATCCTTGCCAAACGTGCGCACTATGGAATGCTTGCTCAGAGAGAGAGAGAGAGAGAGAGAGAGAGAGAGAGAGAGAGAGAGAGAGAGAGAGAGAGAGAGAGAGAGAGAGAGCCTTAACCTTACCGTGTTATGTACTCATTCTGCCATTTGGTTGTTTTTCTGACCTTTAAAATAAGGAAACTACTATTCTTTTAAGTAAATTTATATTAAAAAGTTTATCAGAATAATGTAGCAGTGATATTATTATAATTAGAATAATGTTATATAAATAAAAAATTACTATAAAAAATATTACTAGAATGATGTGGTTGAATGATAGCTATTCACTTTAAAACAAACACTCTTCATAATGACTTATAATTATAACAATGTCATTGTTATATCATTGTTGTAGAGTTTTTTTTGTAACAAATAAAAAAGAATAACATTTTTTTTATAATTAAGAGTCATAATGATAAATATTTTATTTTGAAGTGAATAATTTTTGTCCAATCACATTATTCTCGTAATAATTTATATATAAATTTTTATGTTTGTATATCATTAAAAATGTAGTGGGTCATTACATGTACCATTTTAGAACTCATCTCTCTCTCTCTCTCTCTCTCTCTCTCTCTCTCTCCTACCTTTTTTGGATTAGTACGTTAACCGTCAATTATAAATGAGCTATCTTCTCCTAATCCATTGTCTTCTTTTCTTCACCCATTACAAATGGAAAAGAAGCTAGTGGTTTGATTTCAATACATTTCACTTGCTGCATGTAGTCCTCTTCTTCAGCCGACACGATACTACTGAAGTCACTAGCAACGTATCTTTCGACAAGTATGTTCTTTTTATATATTCAAGTCATACATGCTCTCTGTGTGTGATTGAAAATTTTGTTTTATGTTTCACCATGGCACTATGGTACTGAAACAGATTTGCTACTGCATTCAGTAGTTTGGCTCCAACATGCACGAAATCCTTTTTTTCCTGTGTAAAGTGCTTTGTATGTTCAGAAGGCGCGGAGACTTATTATAAATAACTTCCAAGTGTGATAGAATTGTTGTACAATTATTTTTTGTATGTCTTGTTTGTTCAAAGTTCCTCCATATCAAAACTCATGGTGAAATCTTCATCGAATGATAGATTTAATTCTATTAATCTGTTGAGTCTCTATTTACTTATGCTGTGCTTGAAATTAAGATTTATGAAAGAAAAAGTAAAAGAAAATCTGAGAAAAAATAGAACAAGTGAAAAAGTATTTTTGTTTCTTTTTTCTTGACTTGACTTTTTCATTTTCTTTTCCATTGCCAAATCCTTTATCTAAACACAATGTTAGTGTTCTTCCATCCTCACCCTTGAAAAATATTTTCATAGGTTGATAGATTCAACTTTATCAATATGTGAATGTCTGTTTACAGTTCAATACCTGGAATTTTGTTAGGGGGACCATGGAATATCAAGGGTAAAAATTTTCAATTTCGTTGAGGGTTAAGATAATAGTTATTGAATTTTGGAAAGTCTTCAATTTCGTTGAGGGGTTAAGATAATAGTCATTGAATTTTGGAAAGTCTGAGGTATATTTTATTGAATATAATGCAAAAAATTTTGAATTCCTCATGGCAGTAGGACGTATGCTCAGCATGGTAAGAACCACGTTTTTTTTTTTTTTTTTTTTGGTGAAACTGACACACACCCAACATACAGATTAGGGATTGCCTTGAGAACTTAAAGTTGAATTATCGAGATCCATTAGTTACCTCTTTTTTCTAATAAAGTGTTTTCATAATTTGAAATCCCCAAACCCCCACCCCAACCAACCCCACCACCCCAAAAAAAAAAAATTATATTGACATTTGTATAAAATCAATTAGTGTTATTTTTTAATAATCACGACGATTGAAATTATTATCAATACTATTTATTTGTTACGATAAGTTTAATATTTTAGTTCGGCTCTTCCAACACAAAATTGTTAGGCCAGAAATCAACACACGCTCACACACCAATAAATTGGAGAAGAATTTCACTAGATATGGAGGAGGAGATCGGCTCTCTCTCTCTCTCTACTACAACTCTCACAAAAAAAAAAACCTCTCTTGCTCTCTTGCTCTTGCTTGAGCTGGATTATTTTCTCCCTCACCTCCACCCTCAATTTATAGGGGAGGGGGAGCACCGATTGTCAAGGTTGGCAGCCACCAACCTTGACAAATGGTGGTCGGCGATGCACATGGGCAGCTGAGAAATTCTTCGTCAAATTCGTTAGGTGGCCGGCCTTCTCAAATATTGGCTGCTGGAGCCTTCGTTCATTTTGGCGGGTATGAACCCAGCAATTCTCCCCCTTCATACCCATTGGAGGAGAACGCAATCTAACGTCTTTTAGTTGGCATCCATTCCAGCTATGTCTCTACATAGCTCTAGCTTCTTACGAGTAACCGTCTTTGTCAGTATGTCTGCTAGATTCTCTTTTGTGTGAATCTTCTCGAGCTTCAACAGCTGTTGATCCATCACCTCGCGTATCCAATGATAGCGAATGTCAATATGCTTGGTGTGGGAATGGTATATTGAATTTTTGCTCAAATCTAGAGCACTCTGACTGTCACAATGCACCTTGTATTCCTTTTGCTTAACTCCTATCTCTTGGAGAAACTGCTTTACCCACAACATTTCCTTCCTAGCTTCTGCTGTAGCGATATATTCTGCCTCCGTTGTAGATAAAGCCACACACTTCTGCAGTTTGGACTGCCATGATACAGCTCCCCCTGCAAAAGTGTAGAGGAATCCTGAAGTAGATTTCCTACCATCAAGATCACCGGCCATATCTGAATCTGTATAGACTTCGCCTACAGCGTGAGCAATATCTGGCCTTGTACACACCATTGCATACATCAAACTGCCTATTGCTGAAGAGTAGGGTATTGTTACCATTTCTTCCATCTCAGTCTTCGGGGAGGGGCACGAACTCTTGCTCAGCTTGAAATGATTAGCCAGTGGAGTATTGACTGGCTTGGCATTTTCCATGTTGAACCTTCTGATCACCTGTTCAACATACTTTGCTTGTGATAGCCACAACTTCTTAGCTTTCCTATCACGAACAATTTGCATGCCCAAAATCTACTGAGCAGGGCCTAAGTCCTTCATATCAAAGGATTGAGATAACTCTTTTTTCAGCTTGCTAATCTTGGCAGCATCCTGTCCAATGATCAGCATGTCATCCACATAGAGAAGGAGTGTCACAAAGCTACCATCCGAGAATCTCTGAATGTACACGCACTGGTCTGCAGCAGTCCTCTTGTATCCATGACCCACCATGAATGAGTCAAACTTCTTGTACCATTGTCTCGGTGCTTGCTTTAGGCCGTAGAGACTCTTCTTCAATTTGTAGACTAAGTGTTCTTTCCCGGGAGCTTCAAACCCTTCTGGTTGTTCCATGTAGATCTCTTCCTTCAGATCTCCGTGAAGAAAAGCTGTCTTGACATCTATCTGTTCAAGCTCCAAGTTCAGGCTGGCTACCAATCCGAGTAGAACTCGAATTGAGGTCATCTTCACTACCGGTGAGAAAATCTTGTCAAAGTCAATTCCTTTCTTCTGTTGAAATCCTTTGACGACCAATCGAGCCTTGTGCCTGACTAGCTTTCCACTATCATCTTTCTTCAGTTTGAAAACCCACTTGTTTCTCAAGGCTTTTCTACTTTTGGGAAGCCTTACCAGATCATAAGTCTGATTCTTGTGTAAGGAACTCATCTCTTCTTATATGGCTTCCATCCACTTACCTTTATCTGGATGGGTCTGTGCTTCCTTGAAGTCCTCTGGCTCCCCCTCATCAGTGAGCATATTGTAGTCTGATTCCGGATATTTGGTTGACGGAATCAGAACGCGGCCTCTTGCAGATCCCCTTGGCTGAGGCTCTTCAATTTGTGGAGGTACCTCACCAACTGGTTGTGGAAGTTCTCCTTCTTCTAGTGAAGGGGGTTGTTGCTCCCCCTGCTCAACACCCTCTTCTTCTTCTTCATCTTCTGAAATTACCTCCTGCATTCCAGTATTTGTGGTGAGTTGAACTGGTGCTGGATCTGGAGTCATCTCAGGAGCATAGGAACTGGAACCACTGAACTGAGTTGGTTCCTCATAAAACTAGTTCTCTTGGAGCAAAACATCCCTACTTCTGATGACATTCTTTGTTGCTGGATCCCATAGCCTGTATCCATACTCTTCATCTCCATAACCAATGAAGATGCATGGAATGGACTTCATGTCGAGTTTATGTCTCTGCTCCTTGGATACGTGTGCAAAAGCCTTGCACCCAAACACTCTCAGGTGAGAGTAGGAGACATCCTTCTTGCCAGTCCACACCATCTCTGGAACTTCAAATTTTAACAGCACTGATGGTGATCTATTGATCAGGTAGCAGGCAACACGAACAACTTCACCCTAAAATGGCTTTGGCAGTTCAGCCATACTGAGCATACACTAGGTTCTTTCCACAATGGTCCGATTCATCCTTTTGGCTACTCCATTCTGTTGTGGGGTGCGTGGGACCGTCTTCTCATGGCGGATACCGCGTTCTGAGCAGTATGCCTTGAACTCCTTGGATGTGTACTCGCCTCCATTATCTATCCGGAGGCACTTCAACTTCTTATCAATCTCCCTTTCCACCATTGCGTGGAAGATCTTGAAGTTCTCGAGTACTTGATCCTTGGTCTTCAGAAAATACACCCATACCTTCCGTGAAGCATCATCTATGAAGGTAACAAAATACCTGTTACCGCCCAATGACTCTTCTTCAATGGGACCACAAACGTCAAAGTGTACTAGACTCAATAACTCTGATCTCCTTCGTGTTGAGGAACTGAACGAGACTCGATGTTGCTTACCAAACAGGCAATACTCGCAGGGGTTTAGTGCAATCTCCTTGTTTACTGGAATGAGAGCCTTCTTTACCAGTGTGAACAACCCTTTCTCTCCCATGTGACCGAGTCTCTTGTGCCACAGATTTGGTGACGCCTCGTCTTCAACTACATTGAGGTTGTCTGAACAAACCTTCATATGAGTTCTGTACAGCGTGCCACAAATATGCCCTCGGGCAACAACTAGAGCACCTTTTGATAACTTCCAAGTGTCATTGCTGAAGCGGTTGTCATAACCCTGTTGATCAAGGGCTATCCCAGAAATAAGATTGAGCCGGAGGTCGGGCACGTGTCTGACATCCTTCAACACCATCGTACAACCATTGTTCATCTAGATTTGAACATCACCAATTCCCACAATCTTTGATAAACTGATGTTCCCCATTCTCACAGTACCAAAGTCTCCAGCTTTGTACGTCGTGAAGAACTCACTATGGAGAGTGGCGTGGTAGCAGGCTGCTGTGTCTACCACCCATTCAGAGTCTTGGCTAGCAACGTGGAGGCATGTCCCTTCTTCCACGGAGAGTACTACAACATCTCCCTTAATAGTGACTAGGGTGTCACCATATTCCTTATTGTGTTGGTGATTGCCTTGACCTTGCTCCCATTTTAATTTCTGGCAATCCTTCTTCATGTGACCTTCAATGCCACAATGATAACAAGTGAACTTACCATGTCCGTCATTAGATCTGCCAGAATCCTGTGACCTTCCTCTGCTTCTGCTTCTGCTTCTGCCTCTACCTCTTCCTTTGCCTCTGCCTCGACCTCTTCCTCAGCCTCTGTTATCTTCTTGCAGCCTCCCCCTGCTTTCTGTAGCGAGGGCATATGATTGCTCCATGCCAGCTTCTTTCCGTCTGGCTTCTTCATTGAATAAGGCATCCTTGACCATCGCCATGGTGAGTTTGCCATTTGGAGCTGAATTGTTGAGAGACACCACCAATGTCTCCCAACTGTCCGGTAGAGAACTAAGAAGCAAGAGGGCTTGCTCTTCATCGTCACGCGGTAGGTCCATGGCTGCAAGCTGGTTAACATAGTTCTGGAATTGACTCGTGTGCTCAGCAATTGAAGTACCGTTCCTTAACTTCAAGTTTACAAAGCGCTTCATCAAAAAAGCTTTGTTTCAAGCATTTTTTGCTTGAAACAGATTCTCTAGCTTTTTCCAGAGAGTGTGTGCGTCTGTCACCTGAGCAACATGGTGGAATACACTATGGTCGATCCATTGTCTGATCAGACCAATAGTTTTCTTGTTCTTCCTTCTCCACTTGGCTTCTGTTGTGTCCGTCGGTTTCACCCCCATGTCATCCAAGGGATCAAATGAATCCCAGCAGTTCAAATAGTCCTCCATTCGAGACCGCCAAATGGCATAGTTCGAAGAGGTGAGCATAATCGTAGCTCCTGAGGTTGATGTAGATGACTCCTCCATGAATCTACTCTTCAATTGGCTTGTACAGCACTATAGAAGTAGAATTTGCCAAAACAGAGTGTAGGGTTGCGTCTGGAACGGTGAAAAACCTCAAGAATGGCTCAACTGAAAATTTTAGTTTGTTTAGGGGTCAAACTATAATTTTCAAAAAGCTTTGGGGCAAAACTGTAATTTTTGAAACTTTTGGGGCCAAACTGTAATTTTTAGAAGTATTGATGACGTGGCAGCTGCTGATGATGTGGCAGCTGGCTGGGCGATGAGGTGGAGCTGACTGGGCTGATGACATGGCGCTAACTGGGCTGATGACGTGGCGTTGACTTGGTCAACGATGACGTCAGCGATGATGTCAGCTTGTCTTCTCCAACGCCGATGACGTTGCTGGCGTTGACTCGCTGGAGCAGAATTTTGACCGGCTCGTACGAGCTCGTTTTAGCTCCGTTTTCAACGCGGTTTGCGCCGTTGAACTCGTATCGACGAGACAAACATAATGGTGTGATCGAAACACAATTTCGGCGACTTTGATTTCTAGGTAGCCAAAAAAAAATAGCAAAAAATTACTCCGGTCACTCTAACCTTACTCTGATACCACTTATTGGGCCAGAAATCAACACACGCTCACACACCAATAAATTGGAGAAGAATTTCACTAGATATAGAGAAGTAAAAACAAAGGAGGAGGAGGAGATTGGTTCTCTCTCTCTCTACTACAACTCTCACAATAAAAAACCTCTCTTGCTTTCTTGCTCTTACTTGAGCTGGATTATTTTCTCCCTCACCTCCACCCTCAATTTACAGGGGAGGGGGAGCACCGATTGTCAAGGTTGGCAGTTACCAACCTTGACAAATGGTGGTCGGCGATGCACATGGGCAGCTGCGAAATTCTTCGTCAAATTCGTTAGGTGGCCGGCCTTCTCAAATATTGGCGGCTGGAGCCTTCGTCTATTTTGGCGGGTATAAACCCAGCAAAAATTCCTAATTCTCACCCCTAGTCGTCGTACTAGCATTAATGTATAGGTCTTCCTTAGACACATATCCTAATGTCATTTTCATAGTTATTTGAACAATAAAGCTTAAATATATAATATATACTATGTATTATATACTATGTATTAGTAAAATATAAAGATATACATGTCTTGATTCCATTGGCAGTTGCAAACTTATTCTTTTTTACTTTATATTTAATTACATTTGGTCACTAAGTCTATATTGTAAGTTTTTCAATTTTTTTTCAATTGTGCTCCATACATAGAATTTTTAATAAAAAAATTAATTTAATTTTAAAATTCTATGAGAGAAGTACACATGTATCAAAATTATTAATATCGTTATTACCCATCAATCACCCATCTTAAAAAAATGATTAAAAAATAATAACAAAAATAATCAAAATTCGGCAAAGCTTAACGACATATAAGTCATTATATTTATTTTTTTCTTAATAGATGAATGTTTGGTATATATATATTTAAGTTTTAATCCTAAAATTGAATTAGAAGTGACTGAATTATCTAGCTTTAGTAGTTAGTTTGAATCCAAGACAAATTTTCTAATTGTGTTAATATTAGTAGGAAGATATTCTTAACTTTCTTTATTTTTATTTATTTTTAATAATTTTACATTATTTTATTTTAAAAAAATTATTGAAAAATAATTTTAAAATTTTAAAGTATATTGTAGACAACAAAGAAAGCTTGACAGTGTTTAAAAATAATTCAAGTATTTTATTTTAACAATTCAATTATAAACGTTTTTAGAAAGCTTGATAGTGTTTAGTATACCCACTGTGACAACAATTTTTTGTAATATAAATGCAAAAGTTTGGGCTAGGTTAGGGATATGTTTACTCGTATTAGTTTAATCAAATTTTCAAATATCATTAATCTTATGATGTGTGATTTGAGTTTAATGTAATATAAGAAGCCATAACAGTCGTGAAAATAGTGTGTTCAATTAAATCAAGAAAACTAAATTAAAAATGATATTCCACTATACAAGTATATTAAATATTTAATAATAAATTACTGCTAACTTCAATTGGAAGATGCAGATATATTTTCTATCGCGGTCTAAGGATTCTTATTACAATTTATTCATAGAATTTAATTTTAGAATATGAATATATAATATCTAGGACAGTTCATATTAGTAGTGTGATGATTAGGAATAAAAAAAATAATCCATTATTATTTTGAAAACTCTTATTTTCCAAATTTATTTTCTATTTTCATGCATAGCATGGGTTTACTGTTAATATACAAACATATTATGCACGTCCTTACTACCATTGTTCTCTCTTATTTTGGGTAATAGAGTCTACAAATCTTTTTTTATCGTTCTTTGCTAAAAATAAAGTCAAACAATAAAGAACCAAGAAAACAACTAAGGCTGCGTTTGGTACCAGTTTTTATGGCTAGTTTTTTTTTAAGCTTATAAGCAAAAAAATCAAAAAAATTTATTTTTTTTGCTTTTTTGTTTATTTTTATCTAAACTAAAATTAAAAAAACAAAAAAGCTAAAAAAATTTGATTTTTTTACTAGTAAGTTTAAAAAAAACTTGACTTTTAAGCCCTACCAAACGGGCACTAAGCGCCAGATGTAATTAGTAATACAAATTTGACTCATGAGTTGCCCTAGATCGTCGAAGCCCAAGCTCCTTCCGGGTGAGCCTTAGCCTACTCTTCTGAAGCCTAGGCTACCTCGTTCCCAAGCCCAACCCGAGGCCAGGCCTAGAAGAGCCCAAAGACCGCCCATAAATAAAATATAAATAAAACTATAACTAGTTTGAATGGAAAAAAAAAAAAACCTATAACTAGTTTGAATGTACCTTACTTGTAGTGGTGTAATTTTCTCTACCTTTTTATAATCACATTCTGTTTTGCATTTTACTCACTTATTTATATAAACCATTAGTTATTATAGGTTTAATTATATAAATTCATTGTCATTATAAATTTAATTAATTATAAAACACATTACATAGTGTAATTAAAAATTATAAACTTTACTCTCCCAACTTAGCCCGCTAAGATAGGTCCGAAGCCCAAGCTCGTCCACAAGCCAAGTACCCCTTAGGGTGGCGCGCTAGCCCTAGGATTTGTTTTTGGTTTTGGGCTGGCTCAAAAATTGTCGAACAGGTCAACCTGTGGTTCATGAAATGCCTTTTACAAAATTTGAGATCTTAAATTGTTTAAGACACCAATACATACAACATTTTTGTTGCCTTTTTTTTTGTTCGTAATAATTAATACTTGTTTTTGTCATTTGGTCATATTTACTCGAGTTAGAAGTATAATTAACTTTATGACTTCATTATCTTAGTGAATACTTGTTATTATGTTATTAATTACACATTATATATATTTTTATTGAGTTATTTAAAAAAAATTCTTCTGTATTTATTAAAGTTTGTATAGCATAATCGTTATAGAAGCAATATTGATTGTCATCTCAAAAACTTTTTTTTGGCTCGTTTTCTAATTAATTTAACAACCATAATTCATATTTTGGTCCTCAATCCAATTGACTGTGCTAACAATTTAAGACTTTTGTTTGTTGTTGTTGCTGGTTTTTTTTTTTTTTTTTAAATTTTTACTTTTTATAACAGAGTTGCAGTTGTTTTTTATCAACTAAAAAATCATTTGTAGGAAATTCCTTCCAAATCAAGCCAAGTTTGGTATGTATGATCTTGGGAATAAGAGTTGTACCAAGTTTTTCTTGATAAATTTATGACAACTTGTTATTGTTACAGATAAGTTTGTACTATATACTTGCAGGATATGAACATATACAGTGGCAAAGGAGATGGTGTCTCCATCAGTATTGAAAAATTGCTTGCTCAGTTGTCTGATGAATCCCCTGAGCATCATATCATTAAAGTGAATGATGAACTACGCAGGGGAAAGGAAGAAGCCTATGGACCAACAACGGTCGC
>CM065399.1:19267500-19345000 GCA_033060915.1 Euryodendron excelsum
GTAAAAGGAGGTTATTCAGTAGCCATCGCAGGTTTCATTATAGACTTGAAAAGAGAATTTGATTTGATTTTAGAAAGGAGACTTGAAAAGATAAATTTGAAATTGAAAGTGAAAAGAGATTTGAAGAGATAGATTCGATTTGATTTTAGAAATAGATTGGAGAAAAGAGGTTTGAAAAGAATTATAGAATTGAAATTTGGAAAAGGTTGTAGAATTGAAAGTTTGAAAAAGGTTGTGACCGGACTCATGAGGGTTGCCTACGTATCCCTTTTGAGAAATTAGGTCAATCGTAGTTTAAACTCGGGGTTTGATAGAAAATAGAAGGTTTGATTTGAAAAATGGTTTGATTTGAACTTAGAATAGAAGATTTAGAATTGAAATTTGAAATTGAAGAGATTGGACTTTGATTTGGAAAGATAGAGACCCTAGACTTAGGAAAGATAGGATTTAGGAGTGACTTGAGATTAAGAAATATTTGACTCGAATTTTGGACTTGGAAGATTAAGGAAAGATTGGATTTAGGAACGGTCCAAATTAGGAAAGTTTCGTTTTAGGAAAGTTTCGTTTTAGGAAAGTGTCATTTTAGAAAATTTTCAAATTAGAAAAGTTCTATTTTAAGAAAGTTGTGAATTAGGAAAGTTGTGAATTAAGAAAGGTTCATCTTAGGAAAGTTTTGAATTTAAAAATGTTTGAAATTTAGGAAATTTTTGAATTTAGAAAGGTTTGAAATTTAAGCAAGTTTTGAATTTGGAAAGATTTGAAATTTAGAAAGATGTGAATTTTTGAAAGATTTGAAAATTAGAAATCTTTAGAAAGTTTAGGATTTTTGGAAGATTCAAAGTTTGAGTTTTTAAAAGACTTGAATTTAGGAAATGTTTGAAAATTTTAGATTTGGGAGAGTTGAGATTTGGAAAGGTGTGGAATTAAGAAAGGTTGGAATTAGGAAAGATTTAGGTTAGGAAAGATTTGAAAGGTTGAGGTTTGGAAACTTAAGGTTTAGGAAAATATGAGATTAGGAAGGAGTGGATTAGGAAAGATTTAGACTAGGAAGGATTAAGATTCCTATTTCCTAAAACGAAGGATTGGATTTTGTTTCTAAAAAGAGATTGTTTGATTTTGTTTCCAAAAACGGAGAATTAGATTTAGTTTCCTAAACGGGAGATTAGATTTGGTTTCCTAAAGGGAATATCTGATTTGACATAGATTTGAAAAGTGAAGTTTTGGAAACCCTAGATTTGGGAAGACTATAGTTTTGATATAGTAAATAGGTTTTATGATTTTGATGTAGAAAATAGAATTTGGAAACCCAAAATTTGAGGCCAAAATATGGAATTGAAAATCATGTTTTTGGAAAGAAAATTAGGATTTCCTAATTATTGGCTTTAAGGCTTGACTTGGGCTCTAAGAAAAGAGATTTTGGAAAGCAGAATTTTTGGAAAGTAAGATTTTTGGAAATAAATCTCAGAAAGGAGTTTTTGGAAAGTGAATTTTGGAAAAAGAGTTTTTGAAAATTTTTTTTTGGAGAAAGTTATTAGGAAGGAGAATTTTGGAAAGAGAGTTTTTAGAAAAGAGATTTTTGAAAAGCAAAACTTTGATAGAGTTTTTGAAAAGAGAGGTTTTGGAAAGAGTTTTTAGGGAGCATTTTTAGAAAGGAAATTTTGAAGAGGGCTTTTTGAAAAGGAGTTTTGAAAAATAGATTTTTGAAGTGTGTTTTTAGAAATCAACTTTGGAAAAGGAGAGTTTTTTAAGAAATATATTGGAGAAGAGATTTTTGAAAAAGGGACTTATAGAAAGTAAGCTTAAAAAAAGGATTGTGATAAAGCTTTGAAAATATGGAACACGAAAGTCACTTTTAATGTAACACTTTCGTAACACAACCCTAGTCATAGAATGGCTAGAATCACCTTAGGATTGTGATTTTGAAAATAAGTTTTGAAGAAGAAAATTTTAATGCAAGTTTGAAAACAATTTCAATGCAAGTTTTGAAAACAAGTTTGAAAATGAATTTTGGAGAGATGCAAGATCATGATATGAACAATGCAAGTTGGGGTCGTGAACATACAAGGTTAAAGTATTCACCACATAATTAAGGGGGCCCAACCCACGTGGTCTCTGGTTAGACTAAGAGAAAGCCCCCGTCACGGTGACTTCCGATAGCCTAATGCTACACATGGACTGGGAAACCCCTTGTTTCAAGCATGCAAGAAGAGGGAGCGGGGGGGGGGGGGGGGGGGGAAGATAGGGGATTAAAATAGAAGAAAACCCAAGTGGGTTCGGAGGGAGAAGAGAGAGGGGGGAGTGCGTAAACGTAAAAAGGAAGCCTACCTTGTGTCTTCTTTATTCTTTTTATTTTACTTGCTTGCTTTGCTTCGGTCTTCGCTTCAGTCTTTGAGAGCTTGTCTTTGATCTTCAGAGTTGCAGCACTTCGAGTCTTTAATGGAGGCTTTTGAGGCTAGTGTATAGGTGTATAAGGGTGTATGTGAGTGTATAGGAGGCTAGGGTTTGGTGTATGGTGGCTAGGGTTTGGAAAACCTAAAGAGGACTAGGGTTTAGGAAGGCTACGAGCTCTGTATATCAAATAGTAGGGTTTTTAGACTGAGTTTGCAGACCTTTTTCATGTTGGAAGAGGCTCTGTATTTATAGACATAAGAATGAACTGGCGCCTGATGCAGTGGCGCTAGGCCAAAAATCCTATTGACGCCACTAGGAGTGGGGTCAGCCACTTAGAAAAGTTTTAAGGTCGGCAAACAACATATAGAAAATTTGGGCCCCTGTACTAGTGACTACCATAAAATTTTTAACCTGACTTCACTAGGAGTGACTCTAGAAGGTCCGAAAATAATTAAAAAGGCCAGGAGTGGCCCGGAGGGCTGGAAAGGGACATGAATCTTTAGAATAGGGTCCCGGGGGTATTCGACTTGAAGAATGATGACAGGATGTATTGGAAGGGTTGATCGGGCTATTAGGGGCAAAACGGTCAATCGTGCCGAAAAGCTGCCGGGATGGACTCGAAATATCCCAGAAGAAAAATGGAGGGTCAGAAATATTACCTGGAACATTCCAGGAGGTTACCGGTTTGATACCTAGGGCTGGTATGGTTAGAAAAGTAAATCGGCCTATCAGGGGTAAAATGGTCATTTTGCATCAAGTTTGCTGGAACTGACTCAGAATGATCTGAAAAGGTATCGAAAAGCCAAGGATACTATCAAAAGCATCCCCGAAAGGTTACCGGTTTGATATCCAAAGCTGATATGGTTCCCAGGGCGCTCGGATACCTAGGGGCAAAATGGTCATTCAGCTTCAAGTGTGCCCTACGGGTCCGGGAAGCAACCGGTGGACTGAATTGAAGTTTAAAAATTAGGTTAGAGTCTGAATATGCATGTAGTGTGTGAAAGTGACCCCAGTCGGGCCGGAGATTGCCGAGCGGGCAAAAATAGGGTGCATATAGAGACGTCACAAGATAAAGGCTTAGACAAGCAACGAGGTTGCACTGGAGAACTGTAGGTGATAGAGATGGGAGAGATAGCTGAGATGAAGTAGACGTAGCGCCGGGTTGTTGGTAAGGAGCGTGAGCGGGCGGGGAGCTCACACAAGTAAGTGAAGGACCCCCGTAGGGCCTCTCTGAAGTGTGGCCCAGGCCAGGGGGGAAAGAAAAGGGAGGGGGGATAAGGGGAGCCTTAGCCCTTAGAATCGAATTCTAAACCGGCGTGGCGCTGCTGGATGCTTCTGATCAATAGGAAGAGGAAAAAAAAAAAAGCTTATGATAAGCATTTATTTGAGTTGATTATTTCCAAGATCTAAGTCATGTTTTGTCCGTGTTCTTATTCTTCTTATTTTGCTTTTTTTTTTCTATTGATGGGCTTTATCACGAAGGTCCCATTATGCAAGGGGAAATGATAAAAAACTATTTCAAGATGGGAAGGATTACAGACCCCTATGCAAAGACTGGAGAAAGCTCTGCTAACATAGCCAAAAAGGTGGCCATTGGAAGGGTAGTAATCAAGAAGGAGAGTGTCAGCCATCTTGCCTATTCAACCATTGCAATACCATCTACCACCATTGTCACATCCTATACATAATGCATATAATGTTGGGCCCACGATAAAAGGTCAAAATTAGTGTTTAGATTGTAATCTCCAAAGCCCGGCTCAAGAGAAGGTGGCTGACAACTGGTAGCATCTGCATTCTACAAAGAGGAAGAACTTGAATCAGCAAAGCATATAGATAACTAAAAAAAAGCAAGGATAAAAAGAAGAAGATAGTATAGCTTGCCACCTCCCATCTGAGCCAATGGTGCAGCCAAAGCAGCTACCTCGGCCAGATACTAGTCTCTCTCCATTTGGAACTGATCTCTCTTCATCTGGTACTAGTCTCTCTGATGCCTCATAGCAGCAAACTTGGACTGGGGCACAAATCCTTAAGCCTGACACCACAAGTCCACCACCTTTTGGCCCACAACGTAGCATCCAACCATCACTTGGAACTGGGTAAAGACACCTATAGATCAAGCCCCGAAATGGGTGGCATAGTTGGTCTTCAGAGGAAGCATAAAACTAATGCCCAATTGACACTCCCTATATGGAATATGAACCCCGTCAACCAAAACCCCTAACATATACTAAGGAGGATCCCCAGTCGACTAAAACTCCTCATAGAACTAGTGTCAATGCCAATCTCCTAGATAAAACTCCCAAGACCCATCACTAAGAAAGAAAATCCTTGATAAAGACATCAGGACCAGGTACTTGACCGCCTCATGATGGACCAATCCAACAAAGGGTTACTAAGTCACATCTGTCACCTTTATCAACTCCAGATTTGCCCGTATTGTCACAAAGTTAGTAATCTCAAACCGATGCGCCACTTCATCACCAACTCATCTTAGAACCCGAGGATAAAGGTTAGCATCTACTACCTTTGGATGGCGAACCGACAGATACTCATAGCTTCACCAAACCATAAAGGGCCAAAAATCAGTCACGCTACCCTAGCGAGAGGAAGTTCGTACCTGCATAGATCGAAAGAAACAACCAAAAAAAAAAGACCCCTAGTCTAGCTCTGATAAAACTCCCAAATCAGCTACCAAACTCACCAATCTAAAAGGAACAATCTATTTGTTATTGTTACAGAAGTAACTAAATATAATGTACAACACTAGTCGTCGTCTCATAATATCCCATCGATCTGGTGGCGGCTCCACAGAGAAGGTACGCTCATCCGGATTAAGCCAAGAAACAAGGAAAGTAGAGCGCTCGGGAGGCTACAGGTCCAACAAAGCACAGGCATTAGCCTTGCTAACCGCTTGCAAAGTGATTTAACAGCCGACAAAAGAAAGCCCAATAATGATAACCTAGTTTTATAGAGTCAGACCTAGCTCAAAACCTACGAAATGAAAGGTCTCTGTCTCGTTGAACCATTTCTCTATCAAGGCCAACAACAACTGGCGGTTCAAGCGATTTGTCTATAATCCCACGAAGGCCCCAAACCCAATCTCTACAAGAAAGGTACGATAGGATAGAGTAGCCCGCTGCATAGTGCTAAACACCTAGTGAATGGCCCCTCTAAATGACATACAAACCTTGGGAGGTGGCAAATGATGGCGTGAATAAACTCTAGGGTGATGAGCTAGATCTCCCAATGGGGGAGTATTAGGCACCTCTAAGTCCCCTAGGTATATGTCTGTCTACCTTCTCTTGGTAGAAACCCTCTCTAGCCAGTTGTAGGGTCTCTAAGGCCTAGCTCCTCATCCTCTACACTCATCTCCTCCTAAAAAATAGGCTTCATTGGATGCACTTGAAATCAATCCAAAAGCAACTGAAAGGCACTAGAACGTGCTAGATTATCTTTGGGACAATCTTGGAAGGGTGGACTTACCGCTCTGAGATGTTAGGTACTTTTTCAAGAAACGCGTCAGTGGGGCCTACCGGGGGCATTTTGGTTATTTTTTTATTAGAATGGGCTAGTAGGAACTAGTGTTGACCTGGGTTTTAAGTGATTTTTATACTCTGGCTGTGTGTGATGAGTTGGTTTCTAGAGGTATCTCGTCATTCGGTAAATGTGCCACAATCAAAAGGTGTGTTTGGTCTCGTAACATAAGGTGTTTGTAGGCATTTATGATATCGACCTGTTTGCGAGTGTTTTCGTCACTCTAACGGCTCTGATGGTGTGCAATCATTTCAGAGACTGCTTGATCTTGGGAAGCTACTGAATTTTTTTACCACCTCAGGACCTTAGGTACTTTCCCAATCGATGTGCTGAATAGTGGACATTCTACATTGGCGGGCTCGTAGGCACCAAAAGTGAACTGTTATACCATCTTGGGAACTTGGGTTCCATCCCGCTTGACGAGTGTGAAGGGACTTATCGTTCCGAGGGATTTTTTACTTTCTCGGTAAATATGTCATACTAGATGGACTTACCATCTGAGGGATTAACTTTCTAAAAAGACACGTCGAATTAAGGTGGACTGGTCTGGACTAGAATTAGAACTAGAATTGAGATTGAAATACAAACTTATCGTCTTTAAGAAGACGTGTCAACTGGAATTGGACCGAGTAATGCTTTAAGGGCATTTTGGTCTTTTTACCTTTGTTGGGCCCATCGATTCCACAAAATGGTTGATTAACTTGATTGAGCCTGGAAAGCCGATTTGGACTTGAATGTGCATGTGTTGGTTTGAATGTAAGTCCAGTTAGGCCGGAGATTGCCGAATGGGCAAAAATGGGGTGCTTACAGCTGGTTCTCTTTTTCTGTCTTTGCTTGTTGAAGGATAAAAATGATAAAGTAAGGGTCCTATATTGACCATGAGGAGATCAGAGGGATTAGAGTTGGAAGGTTTTGAAGACAAGACCTTGAAAATTGCAAATTGGCCTAAGGGGGCATTTAAAATTGAATTTTGGTAGGCAAAATGGCAAAACTACCTAGAATTGGACTGTGGCACTAGGCTCACTACTAGTGGCACCAGGCTTGAGGATTAAAATTTGAACAACCCCTCATTCGGGGCTTATGGGTTTGTGAAAAGTTTTTGGGTTTTGAGAGCTTTTCTTGAGGTTTTTGCAAGAAGAAATCCATGAGCATTGAAGGAGTGAGTTTGGGGGATGGTAGAGAGTCACCAAAAGTGATCATTGTGGCTAGAATTACCACCGGAGAAGAAGATTTGGCCATAGAATTCTAAGAGGTAAGTTTTTTGTATTTTGTATTGATCTTGATATGTAGAACTCCGTTTGAGTCGTGTGAATAGTCAAAATCTACATTTTGATGTGTTTTGAACACTCTGGTGTTTTTTTTTTTTTTTGTGTTTTTATGCACATTTGATTTATTTTGGGTAGTTTTACATGTTTACTCGTAAGGGTTTCTTGGCAAAAATTAGGAATTTGCTCCTACGGCTTTGGGTATTCTGTTTTCTTACTTAGTTTTTGCACCGTGTATCTCAAAAAAATGTTTTGAGCAATTGTGGGAAGTTTTGTGATTTTTTGAAAACTTTTTGAATTTTTTCTTTTTTAAAAAATAGAAAAAAAATAAAAAATTGAGTTAATTATTCGTGTTATGTATTTAGAAAAACATGAGCATATTTTAGAAAATATTTGAAGTATCCTTGAATGATCTTGCATGCGTTTTGAAAACCCCTGAATTTTTGAAAAATAGAAACGTTTGTTGAAGAATTCAAAAACCATGAGAATGTGCACTAATTGTTTTATATTTGTCCGTGCTATATGCTTGTCATGCCATGGGGTGTATGGTTTGTGTTGTATTGCAAAGTTTTGGGTGTTGTAAGGACCATTTACAAACGAGATTCTGCTAAAATTTTTTGAAATGAGGAAAAATTTTAGAAATTTTAGAAATATATCTTTTTGAAAGAAAAAGAGATAAAAACCTTTGAGGATGGGGCCATTTTGGCAGAGAAGAAAAAACTTAAAAAAAAAACCTTTGGAACTCAATTTGGAATACAACTCTTTGAAGGAAAAGCTCAGAAAACCTTTGAAATGGATTTTGAATAAAAATTTTAAAGGAAAAGTTTAGAAAACCTTTTCAAATTAATTTTGAATAAAACTTTGAAATTTGATCTCAAAATTGACTTTGGATTTTGATTTTGAAATAGACTTTTGGAAAAAGCTTGAAAACCTTATGAATTGATTTTGAAATAGACTTATGACGGGAAGAGTTTAGGGAACCTGAAAGCTGAGGAATATGATAGAGTAGACTCTGCTAGGGGTAGGGAAATGGGATTTGCATCGTTCTTTCCTTTCATTCCTTTTCTTTTTCTGTACCTCTTTTCTTTTGAGTTGTTTTTACTGTGTAATGATACCTTTATTTTGATTTGATTTTTAAGGATGGCCAATGCTATCTTGAGCCGACTGAGGGCTTGATATGATGAGTATCCTCTAGATGAGCAGGACATCTTCTACCGAACCTTTGGTTATATTGTTTCACTCCTGTCGATGCAACTCATTTCCGGATTTATAGAGGCAGTAATTCCATTCTGGCAGCTAGACTTGTGTCTTTTTCATTTTGAGGACTGTGAGTTGACTCATACTCCTCATGAGTATAGATTTCTTCTTGGTTTTTGGGATGACTCGGCTGGCATCATTGGACCCATCTTCCCTAATGGTTACATCTTAGTTGCCTCGACCCAGCTTAGGCTCCAACGGGAGGTTTTTACTTCTGGTTTCTTGCCCTAATTTCCTTACATTCTGGTAGAGTTCCTGCTTTCCCACTTTGAGTTTGTGACGGGCATGGCAGCTCATCTAGGTGATTGGCATTCTTCTCAAGATTGGTTGGTCTCTTGTATGGTTGCCTTGGCTTTGCTCCTCTTGAGCCTCCTAGTGTTCTCAAGGGAGGATAACCTAGTTGACTGTCGAATATGAACATTGCTTGCCAGGGTTCAGAAAGGGCGATCATATGCTCCTATGGTTATGGGAGAGACATATATCAGCTTCTCCCAACTCCATGAGGGTATTGATGTTCGTTTTCAGGGATATGTCGCACTTTTCCAACTTTGGGCGATTAGATATTTGTTCGCCACCCCCTTGTTTTAGCATACATGGTATCCCGAGCTTGGCCATATACATTCTTTGGTGAGGCCCCAAAGAGTTATCATAGATGGCGAGAGGTTTCCTCAGACTATTATGGCATGGGCCACCTATATCCAGGGCAAGAGGTCTGACATGATCAAATGGTATATGGGGTTGATTGGCAGGTATTGCTTGAGAGTGCAGACTTCCAAGGGGGCCTTCGTGCCTTTGGTAGGTTTGTAGGGTATTGCCCCTTTCTTTGGGATCTGAGTCTTGCAACAGTTTGGTAAAAGCCAGGACATCCCTTATCTGGTATCGACAGTTGAGTTTAGTTTGGTTTTTAGGGCAGTGATCCCGAAAGCATTGGTATAGAGGGTTATGGGCATGCGGAGGTCCTTGCTTAGCTATGTGGATGATGACAAGCCATTCTCTCATGAGCCCACCGAGACTGAGAATTACTGCTATTGGTTCTACTAGTATGTGTTAGGATTTAGTAGGGTTAGGGATTTGTTTCTTCAGACACCTCAACCCCCTGTGGGATATACAGACTTCTTGACAGCTATGGTTACTCAGGGGCATTGTCATAGGCGATAGAATCAAAGACTGATACAGGGATTACTGTTTGCACAAGATTAACCCGAGAGGGGGGAGGGGGGGTGAATTGGGTCTTTCAAAAATATGGTTAATTTAAACTGATTGGGATGAACACATCAACCACAATATAAATGAGTTAGAGTATAGTCTAGATAACAACTTAAAAGATATTTATAAAGAGTGAACTAAAGATGAAACGCAATAACACTTACAGATATGTATGATGATTGTTGACACGCACAGATAGTTGACACACACAATAGTAAAATAAGGCATAGGAATTTTACAGAGGTTCGGCCCAATCCTTACTTACGTCCTCACTTCCTCAATCTTCTTGGAGGTATTCCACTATGTAATCATCTTCTTACATAGTTGCTAGTTTCTTCAAGTGCCCAGCTCACTATTACATTCAAGGATTTACACCAAACCCTTAACCATCAAGAAGCTTCAATCCAAGCTCTTGATCTACAAGTGTACAATTAAGCTACACTCACTTAATAAGGTTACACCAACCTTCTCAGGAATAATGAGTTTGTAATTACAATGTGTTTCACTCTCAAAAGTGAATAAATGAAAATTGAAACTCAATAAACTCTTCCAAACAAAAGCAGATTCAGAGTAGTGAGGAATATTTGAGGCTTTTGAATTTTTGTACTTTAAGATCCTTATCTCTTACACATAAATGAGTTTGAACACACACACACACACACACACACACACACACACACACACACACACATATAATATAATCTCTTATAGAAATTAGCTGTTAGAGCTGTTGGAGGTGCATTTAGTGCCCCAGTGGCTAAGGCAGATAATTTAAAAATCTGACCATTAGTGCTTTTTTTCATCGTCAGCCGAGATTGCCAACAGTCTCTGCTAGTGTTACCAATCTGGCTTTCTGTTTCTTTTTTGATTGCTTTACATCGATCATCTTTCTTTCATACTGTGAGTCAGTTTTCAATTTTGGGAATGTGTCTGAGCTTCTCTGACTCCCTTGGTAGCTTTCTGAACTTTTAGACAAATTTAGCCTTTAGTGATTCATTGTCGACCAATCTATTTGGTGACAACAATCTTTATATGCTAATGAAGTCTTTCGGTTGGACAGACCATTAGATTTCACCAATCATCTGTGTTGTCGACTATCTTTGACAAACAATTTTTTTTTAGCTTTCTTCATAATACTTTTGAAGGCACGATACCATAATGGATTAACATGACTATGAGGATTAAGGGTCTTCAATGTGAATTGCTAACCATATGTCAACTCAGACCTTATCTCTTCTTCTTCAGGTATCAAAACTTTCACAAAGGTGCTGGCACTATTGTCTTTGAATAGTTCTTTCATATACTTCTTATGAGCCTTTACAGTGTCAGCAATCTTATAGGGTGCTGACAAGGTCTTTCACGTTCTTGACATAGTACTCTACAGTTTTAACTATGCTTGTTGTAGCTAATCTGCATATTCAATTTTAAAACATTAGTCCACAATAATTAGGTTTTGTTATCATCAAAATCATTTATGAAGATTAACCCTTGGGTCAATAATTATAAGACCGATTGAGGCTCAGAGATGCAGAGGTGGCTAATATGGAGATATGGCTAGTAGTGGCCCTGTCGATACATGATAGTCCACCCTTGAGTACTTCTTAGAGACAAGCGATAACGTGGTGCCCCAGACTTTTCTACTCTTCTGAAGGATGATACTGTTGATGATCGATCTCTGAGGGAGACCGTGGAGTCTCTTGCTCAAGAGAGGGATGTGCTCCTAGCTACATGTGCAGATTATAAGTGAGGCATGCTTGGTTTAGCGGTTCTAGTGCTCCTTTTATTAATGATGTGGGTGGTGAGCTAGTGGACCCCACCTTGATCGATTCTTCTTCTGATGATGATAGGGAGAGTTACATTTTTACTCCTCGTTCTTGATCCATTTTTAGACTTTTGATACCTACATTTATAGAGAGACAGATTTCAGTTTAGTATTTTCTTTCTTCTTTTTTCATCATATGGATTTATAGCCTTTTCGTTTATTACATGACTGAGATGCTTTTCCTGCATGGTCAGTACAAAATATGTTTGAGAAAT
Source organism: Euryodendron excelsum (assembly GCA_033060915.1). NCBI lineage: Eukaryota > Viridiplantae > Streptophyta > Magnoliopsida > Ericales > Pentaphylacaceae > Euryodendron > Euryodendron excelsum. The sequence goes on from CM065399.1 coordinate 19,279,191, forward strand.
TCAAATGGAAATTGCTCCTTGTTGTTTGATGCTTTGATTGACTTATTGTCTCGGGAGAGGACCCATTGCTTCTTTGATCTCAACTTGGCTAACCAGAAGAATGTTTTCAAAACATCCTTTTACCTGTCCACTATTTCTTTCTATCTGTGATTCATGGGAATGCTTACGTTGTGGATTAACCCAGAGAATGTTTTTTTTTTTTTGCCTGCTATTCTTGCTACTGGCGCCCATGTTGGTTTTTACTAGTCCCAGCTCTGTCATTTTTGCACCAGTGTGCCTTTGCAGGCTTTCACCAAGGTCGTCATTTTGGTATCTTGCCACATCCCCATTGTTTTACCTACGGCGCCCTTTTGGGTTTTCACTACATCCTCAGGAATGTGTTTTTTTCTCTTTTCCCTCTCTCTTTTTAGCTAGGTTCTCGGTTTCTATTCGAAAGCTTCTGAATAATGTTTGAGACATCTCTTAGCTTCCTTCATCAAGGTCGTATTTCGGCGAGCTTATTTGGACTAAGCAATTTAATCTTGATCTAAAAGGGCTTTTTAATAGGATTTGTGATGTGGACTATTATTTTGAAGAAAAAAATGGAGGCTCAAACCTATCACTTTACTTGGGCTTTAATGCCTCTAATCACCTTTGATAGTTTCAATCAATTAGCACTTGTCTTTTCCTTTAACCTTTGTGTTTCTACTTTTGTGTTTTACCATTGCAAGCACTTTTTTTCCTTTCTTTTCAGGTGGATACTTTTGTAATTCCTTTTTCTTAGATATATGTATTTTCTCTTAGTGCTTTATTCTGACCCACTATGGGCGGTGATCACTAGGTTGGGGGCTTCTTTGGGAAGAAACATAACTAGCTCAAGTGGGTATAACAATGGGTGCTTTTGGTTGTATGGCAGTGAGAATGGAGGCCTTTCTTCATTTTAATTTTAAATTGCTTAGACCATAGAGCTTTGCCACCGAGACTCCGACTGTGCTTTAGTGATTAGAAGAGATTGAGAAAAGTAAATTTCATTGCTTCCAAATAGAAAATGGGAATCAAGCTTTTGGATCACATATAGTATCATTTGATGATATCAGAGTTCAATGGGCTAGAGAATTCATGGCCATCAATTTCTTCCAAAATAAGAGCTCATCCGGATAGGACTTTCTTGACTAGGAATGGCCTTTCATAGTTTGGGGCGAACTTCCCTTGTGCTGTCTCTTGGTGGGATAATATCTTTTTTTTTTTTATTTCTATACCTGCTAGTTAGAATGATCATGGCCGCACTTTCTTGTCAAATGCCATGACCATTCATCTCTTGTAGCACCAAGCATGATAAACTGCAGCCAATCACTTTTTGTCCAGCAAGCAGAGTTGAGTGTATCAATCTTTGATCCATTCAGCTTCATTCAATTTGGTCTCTAATAAGATCCTCAGGGAGGGAATCTCAATCTTAGTAAGGGGGACTGCCTTTTTGCCATAGACCAACTCGAAGAGGGTACATCTCATAGTGGTTTGGTAAGCCATTAGTACAAAAGGGAGCTTCTTATGCCAGTCTCTATAGTTGTCAATCATTTTTTGGAGAATTCTCTTAATATTTTTGTTGGCTGTTTCCATTGCTCCATTCATTTGTGGGCATTAGCTAACTGAATATTGGTAGGTGATGTAGAACCCTTGACATAGTCCCATCATCAGTTTATTGTTTAAGTTGGAAGCATTGTCAGTGATGAATGATTCAGCAAGCCCATATCGGCAGATGATATGGTTCTTTTTTATTTTCTCCACGATCTTCTTAGTGACACGAACATGGGAGACTGCTTCTACCCATTTAGTGAAGTAGTCGATGGCGACTAGGATGAAACGATGGCCATTAGAGGCTTTGAGGGTGATTGGGCCAATCATATCTATCCCCCACATTGAGATAGGCCACGGGGCTGACATGGAGTAGAGTTTTGTGGGTGTTGCTTTAATCTTGTCTTCGTGTATTTTGCACTTTTGACATTGGAGAATATATCTGGTGCAGTTTGATTCTATGGTTGTCCAATAGTACCCCGTTCAGAGGATCTTATTGGCAAGAGTGTGGCCATTCATGTGGGAACCATAAACCCCTTCATGTACCTTCTCCATGATGGTTTTGGCTTCAATGGCATTGACGCATTTCAATGGGCCGACCAAGGATCTCCTGAAAAGCTTATTTCCGACCATAAAACAATGTCCCGCCAGACGACAAATGATTTTTTTATCTTGGTGACAAGCTACATCGAGGAATGCCCTTACTTGGATGTATCTTTGAATATCATAGAACCACTGTCATCCATCAGACTCAGCTATTGTGTGGAGGCAGTAGGAGGGGGTGTTTCTAGTAAACATCTGGAGAGAAGGTATCTTTGTGCTCTTATAGACCTTGATTGCTACAGCTAGAGTGACTAATGCATTAGCGATATTATTCTCTATCCGGGGTATATGATGGAAGTCTATGCTTTTGAACAGTTGATATAGATCTTTGATTTGTTGGTGATATGGGGAGAGTTTGGCATCTTAGGTTTGGTACACCTCATTGGATTATTAAATAACAAGATCGGAATCTCCAAAGACAGCCAATTCATTAATCTTTATCTCCAATGCTAACCTTAACCCAAGAATGCAAGCCTCGTACTTAGTGATGTTGTTGTTGCAAGGTTCTAATTTCAATATAACCACGATGGGATAATGATTGTTGACTTTTGATACTACTACTGCCTCGATCCTGGCTCTTTTTTTTATTAGAAGCTCCATCAAAATACATCCTCCATCATGGTTCCGTCTACCTTTCAGTTACATCTTCAGTGCATAGGATATCCTCATCTAGGAACTGGGGTTCCATGGATTGATAATCATTAATAGGGTTCTTGGCAAGTTAATTAGCTATAACCTACCCCCTAACTACTTTACGAGTGGTGAATACGGTATTGAACTCTGATAAGATCATGTGCCACCGTGCAATTCTATTGGACAGGGTTGGTTTCTCAAAAAATGTACTTGATTGGGTCTATTTGAAAGATGAAGAAGGTGGTGTGATAGAGCATGAAATGTCGAAGCCTGTGGGTTGCCTAAGCTAGTGCACATCAGGTTTCTCAAGATTAGAGTGCTTTACTTTATGTGGCAAGAACTTCTCACTGAGGTAGTAAATGGCTTGCTCTTTTTTCCCTGTTTCATCGTGCTGCCCCAAAACACAACCCATGGAAGTATCCAAGACTATCATGTACACCAATAAAGGGTGCCCCAGGGTCAATGCCACTAAGTTGGAGGGTTCTGGAGGTATTCATTAATTCTTTCAAAGACTACTTGACAATTATCATCCCATTCTTTCGGAGTATTCTTCTTGAGGAGTTTGAAGACGGGCTTGCAGAGATGAGTCATATGAGCAATGGACTTGCTGATGAAGTGCAATTTTCCTAAGAAGGATCAGATTTCTTTTTCCCTTCTAGGGGTTGGTATTTCAACAGTAAATTTGACTTTGGTGGGATCGATCTCTATCCCTTTTTCATTGACTATAAATCCCACCAGCTTCTTTGAGGATACCCCAAACATGCATTTGGCAGGATTTAACTTGAGTTGGTATTTGTGAAGCCAGTCAAACATTTTCCTTAAATTGAGTAGGTGGTCTTCCCATTGTTTGGATTTGACAATCATGTCACCTACATAAACTTCTCACTCTTGATGCATCATGTCATGGAACAAGGTTACCATGGCCTTTTGGCAAGTTGCCTTGCATTGCACAGTTCAAATTGCATAGCTTTGTAATAATATACTCCCCATAGGGTAGTAAAGGTAGTATTCTCTCTGTCTTCTTCAACAAGCTTGATTTAGTTATATCTTAAAAAGTCATAAATGAAGGAGAACATCACATGACCAGCCATGTTACCAACGAGAAGGTCTGTGTGGCAGAGGAAAATCATCCTTTGGACTAGCCTTATTGAGGTCCCGAAAGTCGATACACATCCATACTTTGCCGTCTTTCTTAGGGACGGGAATAATGTTAGCTAGCTATTGAAGGTACTACTACTAGCAAAAATTTTGCCCGGAATTGTTTGATCATTTCTTCTTTGACTTTCAGACTCCATTCTGGCTTGAGTCTCCTTAACTTTTATTTGAAAGTTTCATTTGTGGGTCCAAGGGTAACTTGTGTTCAACGATGGATTTATCTAGCCCAGGCATGTCTTAGTAAGACTAGGCAAAAATGTCAAGGTAGGCACATAATAGTTCCAATAGCTTTTTGCGCTGCCACTGATCTAACCCCTTGCCAATTTTGGGCTCCCTAAGGAATTCCTTATTTCCCAAGTTAACTGTTTCTATTTTCTTAATGTTTAAGGTGCTGCGGTTTTCATGTCTTTCTACTTTTTCCCAAATTTCCTCGGGTACTTCATCTGTATGGTTCACATTTAGTTCAATTCCCAAATGTTGATAGTCAATTTAGTGTCGAAGTCATTGTTCGTCATAATTGGCATTCTCTGTATTAACTGAGCAAGATGTTGGATACGAGAGTCCTTGAGAAGGAAATAATACACAACAAATCAAACAAAAAAGGTACTTTCCATGGATTTGATGTACTTTCCATTGATTTGATATATCCGGTATAATTAACTACATTGAAGGCTAAAACAAAGAGTTTATGAAGATAGGATTTGCTTATGGCGAGTGTGGTGCTTTGGGATTTGCTCAAATGAGCTTTGTACCGAAACTTGTAGGTGCGAATGATTCTCTTGCTAGCCCAGTTATGAATTTTCTTGCTTGGGAGGACTACTCGGATGGACCCATCTTGAGTGATTTTGGCATCGGTCATCTTGATAGGTGTTTCTTCTTGAAATTTTCTTTTCTTCAAACTTTTACTTGATGCAGATACTACCTTTCCCACGTCTAACCGACTGAATTGATCAAGAAGCTCCGTAGCTACTTTCCTGTCAACCCTTATCTTCTTGGCTGCTTCTCTCCTATCGTTTTTGGTAAGCTTGTATCCCAGCCCGAAGGTGGGTTCAGTTGATGATATTTCTATGATTTCGGGCTTTCCCTGTAGGTTCCTCAGTAAGCCTTTACCTAGATCTAAACTATTTGTTTTGAAGTAGTGAGTTATCATCTAGGAATTTTGAGAATACTTTGGCTCTACTTGATCTTCTTTTTGTATGACAGTGATGTATTCAAATGATTGGATGCAGGAAGAGGCCGATACTGTGTCAGGTGAGATGGTGTCAGCTTTGTATATGGGGAACTCCTTTTCAGTGAAAACGGAGATTAATTTGGAACATATGATGAATTTAACTATTTGATAAAGGTTAGAAGGGACTGCGCCCACCGAGTAGATCCAAGGATGTGTAAGACTTGAAATTTGATCGTGAAGGTCACAGGTCCTATCTCGACTGGCATTTCAATTTCTCCTATGGTTTCTCTTCGGGAACCATCAAAGGCGCAGATGACCATGTTACTGTTGTTCAAATAGGTTTTGTCCATCCCAAGCCTTTTTAGAGTGGAGTACAGGCAGATGTTTAGAGCAGATCCATTGTCTATTAACACTTTTGACACCATTTTTTTCCTTTTTCTTACAACCACATGTAAGGCACGGATGTGCCCCGGCCAATCCATAAGAATTTCATCATTAGAGAAGGTAATGATATTTGGGGCCATGATGAGGCTCACCATGTTAGGCAGGTTATCTAGTGTGAAGTTCTCAGACACATGGGCATCTTTAAGGATCTTAAACAAAGCATCCCTGTATACCTCAGAGGTGAGTGGCAGGCCTAACATGGACATGTGGGCCAAGGCTTTTCTAATTTGTTCTATGATGTTGCAGTCAACTTTCCCCAGTGCTTTAATGAATTTTGACATCTCTTGATTTGTTCCTAGGTTAGAGCTTTCTCATTCTTTATCTTTCACTTTCCTTTTTCTTTCTACTTCAGTAAAGGTGTAATACCACCCTGGGGCAGAATGGCAATAGAAGATCTGGCAGATAATGTTATCGACCATCAAGCTGAAGTAATGTGAAGACTCTATGGATCAAGCAATCTTGTTTAAAATGAAGAGAGGCCCTAATTTTATTTCCTATGCAATTAAAAACAACCCTTGTCAAACATGTTGAGCCAGTTACCTTTTTCTATAGGAAAAACCCCAACCTAGGGATCACTGCCCACAATGGGTTAATTGAAATGCTAAAGAAAGGATCTAAGAGAAAGAAGTTGTGGAAATGTTCATCTCGAAGAAAGCAGAAAGAAAGGGACGAAACAAAAAAGCAAAGAGAAAAATTTACCATAGGGCAAGTCAAAAGAAATGTATAAAAAAAAGGAAATGAAGAGACAACTCCGTTAGAAGATCAAGGATCAAACTACAAGAAAGGTGAACTTCTTGAAAAATATATAGTTATTCAAAAGTGATCCTGGTAACAAAGAAGCCCAGTAGAAGCAATAGGTTCAAGCCTTTATCATTTCTTGTAAAAACCCAAAACCGTGGCCTACGTTACGACCCTGTTAAAGTCCTCTCCGATTAAAAAAAGATTGCTTGATCTAAATGAGTCAGACGTGTTACTAAAGCTAGAAGAAGATATCAGGGGACAAAACCCCACTGGAAGACCAACCAAGGATGTTGTGGATCTAAACCCTACTAGAAATAACATCAAATTTGAGCTTGCATATCTTTTTAACCTAGCCTACATTACAGTCCAAATTAAAGTCCTCTCTGATCAAAGAAAATTGCTTAGTCCAAATAAGCTTGAACAATACTAAGACAAGTAGGATGAGAAAGGAGAACCGGGCAGAAATGCAGGGGCAATCTCATGCTCCAAGGTGTGCTCAGATGGTTTTGGTTTAAATAATCCAACAAAAGAAGATCTTTGAGGCTAAGTATCCCTTCATTTATTACAACCCCTAAACCCATCCTACATTACTATCCTAAAAGAAGTTTTCTCGGATTGAGGGCCTAGCTGTTTATCGCTCTGCAAAGGGCATGCGAGTTGTCGCTCAAGCCACGGTGGCATTTTAGAAATTTGAGAGAGAAAATCAAGTGAGAGCAAAAAAAACCCCAAGCAGCAACCTTGTAGAAAGTATGGATAGGATAGCAAACCAAAGGGTCAAGATTCCTGGAGAATGGTGCAAATACTATCACACCCCGATGAGAATAAGACGAAACCGAATGGGACAGAATCTTGGAAGGGAAACAGAATCCTGAGAGTATGGGCCCTGGGGCAATCTTGGGACATTCTTTGTAAATAGTTTATATATGTGTAGTATAATGCATCCATGACGTGTATAACCTGTACATCCATTAAATTGTTGTGTAGTTTATATCTATTCATGTATTCGTCAAAGGCATGACATGCATTAAATTTCGTTCCTGTATGAACCTGTGCATTCACAAAAAGTATATATATAGAAAAAAAGAGTAGGACATGCAAAATAAATCATACATCCAATTCCATGTGCATTTATTAAAAAGTAAATAATAATAATAAAATAAAATAAAAGTAAAAAAGTATGACGTGCATTTACATGTGCATCTTTAGAATTGGCATAAGAAAACTGTTTTCGTACAAAAAACTAACTCTATATCTTTCTCTCTCCCAAATAGGAAATAGGGAACGATGTAAAACATAAAAAGGAGCTGAGGCCACCCCTCAGACATCTCCAGCACCGACACACGCCTTAGAAAGCTTAGAGTTCTATGGCTGACAAGAAATAGAGAATGGGGTAATGGCCTACCCTTGACCTCCCCAATCAAATGACTTCGAAAGAGGAGTAGTGAATAAGTGTCCGATCGCCCAAAGCTGGAATAATGAAACACATCCCTGACAATGAGCATCGACCCCCTACCAGAGTCCAATAAGGCTCACGAAGGTCTCTCCCAGTACCATAGGAGCACATGAATACCCTACACGAATCCTGGCAAGCAGTGCATGCAATCGACGGTCGATCAAGTCATCCTCCCGCGGAAATATCAAGGAACTCAGAAGGAGTAGAGCTAGGGCCACCTAACAAGAAATGGACTAATCTTGAGAAGTATGCTAATCCCCTGAATGAGCTCTCCTATCCGTTGCAAACTCAAAATGAGGGAACGAGAACTTCACTGGAACATAAGGAAACTGGAGCAGGAGATCAGAAGAAAGGACTGCATGACGGAGCCCAAGTTGAGAAGAGACAATCGTGATGCAACCATAAGGAAAAATAGGTCTCACAATGTTAGTCAAATCCTTTCGAAGACCTAGGAGGAAACCATACTAGTGGTAGGAGGGGGCGAGCTCAAGGAAGAAAGATATGTTACGCGGCCAGAAGGGAACCACTGCCGAAAATAAGCTGCGCCGATAGGAGAAAAGTCGTACAACCAAAGGACCAGCGAAAGATGTCCTGCTCATATGGAGGATACCCGTCATACCAAATCTGTAGTCAATTCAAAATAACGTCAGCCATCCTAAAGGTCAAAAAGTGGGAAACCTTGACATCCATCTCCTCTTCAAAGGTTGGCTTGACTGAAAGGAAGGGGCCGACTGAAGATCTACTCCCTTGTTCGCTTTAGCTAGAAGATGCCTGTCCAGCAAATCATCGACTACCCCTGGATCGACTAAAGTTGCTAACAGAATCTATCCGGGCCGCCTTCTTGGAGTGGCGTCTCCTCTCAGAACCGTCATCACCCACGTCTACCATCCTAAAAGGTGAGCCAAGGTAAGAGGTGCTAATATGCGGTATGTGCAGATAAGAAATAAAAGTAGAAAAAAAATAATAACAATAACCAAGGATGAAAAGCATGAGTAAAAAATGAGTGACACAGCTGCCTGTAGATCTTAATTTAACTGATTCAAAAGGTTTTCATAACCCTGTTCTCCAAATTTTTCAAAAAACTTTTTCCTCCAAAAATTCTTTTTCAACAACCATTTTCAAAAGACTTTGTCATTCCCTTATAGCTCAAAATCAATTCCCGAAAGTTAAATTCTAAAATGTTTTTTTTCTCAAAAGTCCATTCTAGGGGTCATAATCTAAAATTCTTCAAAATCAAATCTCAGAGTTCCTCAATCCATCTCAAAACTTTTCTAATCTTGTTTCTATTCCAATCAATATTCCAGATTTTCCAAAAATTTTTCCTAAAACTTTTTTTTAAGGTTTAGATAAAAAATTTTCCTGTTCCAAAATTTCTGTCAAATTCCAAAAGTTTTTCTGTTTGTCCTCAGAAATCCAATTCCAAGTCAAAATGAATTTCCTACATATTTTGATTTTAAAATCCCACTTCCACGTCAAAATGAATTTCCTACACATTTTGATTTTAAAATTCCCATTTCGAGTCAAAATGAATTTCCTATACATTTTGATTTTCCAAGGAAGTGTCTAAACATTTTGTCATCAAAAGTCAGGTCAGAACAAATTTTCTACAGGTTTTGTCTGAAAATTCCAAAAGATTTTTAAGTCAAAATTTCAAGACTTTCCAATTAAAATCCATTTCAATCTTTTCCTATCCTAATCAAGATTTTCTCAAACTTCTTCCTCCAAAAGGTTTTATTCTCAAATTCTCAAAATTTCAATTTTCCAAAATTCTCGTCAAAATCCATTTTCAAATCTTCCAAAATATGTTCGTTTCCAAATATCCATTTTCAAAAGTCCTCCCAAAATTTTCTTTTAGTAGTTTTAAGGCCCTCGAGTTTCTTGGGGCCTTCTCTGCCAAAAAGGCCCCGTCTTCAATGGTTTTATATCTTTTTGCTTTAAAAAGATTTTTTATTTTAAAATTTCTCTAACCCTTCTTCTGAATTTCTAAAATTTTTGACAGAGTTTCGTTTAAAAATTGCCCCTACAACACCTACAAACATCAACACAAAACATAAAACATGCACCACACAATGTCACAATCACATAGCACCAACACCCGCGCACACTTTTCAAATTTTCAAAATTTTCAAAACACTTGTTTTATTTTTTAACAAATCAAAAGGTTTTTAAAGATGTCCTAAAATTCCTCCAAAATCGTTTCAAATGTTTTCTAAAATATTTCCAAAATTTTTCTAAATTTAAAACTCTAAAAATTTCATCAATTTCTTAAATTTTCTTAATTTTCTAGGTATTTTTCTATTTTTCACAAAATCAAAAATTCACCGAGCTTTCAAAAAATCACGAAACTTCACACGGTTGTTAAACATATTTTTCTAAGGCACACATTATAAAAATCTAGCCCAAAAACGGAACACCCAAGTCTGTAGGAACAAATCTCTAATTCCTGTAGAAAACCCCATTCACATAATCACGTAAAATCACTCAAATTCAATCAAACAAGTATCGAAATGCAAAAATAACTTCACTATAGTGTTCAAAACATATCAAAACATTATTTTCGCTCTTCACATGGCACAAACGGAATTCTACACATGAAAATCAACAAAAAAACAAAAACTCACCTTTTGGAGTTCTCCAGCGAAGTCTTCTCTTCCGGCAACTTTTCCAGCAACGTGGTCTACTTTCGGTAATCCCCCGTGGTCTCCAAGAAGCTCTCCTTCAATGTCCAGGTCGATTTCTTTACGAAGACTCTTGATTTTTCAAATTTCTTCACAATCCTGCAAGTGTTCAAATCAAGAATTTTTTTGGTTTTGATCCCAAGCTTGGCACCACTAGCAGTGACGCTAAGCCAAATTTACTAAAGCAGTGGTGCCAGTTCCAAATTCTGGGTAGTTTTGCGCTTTTTCCTACCAAAATTCAATTTTAAGGGCCTTTAAGGCCCAATGTCCGTCTCCACACTCCCGTCTTCCAAAATTTCCAAAGCCCGTCCCTCCGACCGCCTCACGGTCAACATGGGACTCTTAGTCTATTGTTTTTTTGTCTTTGACAAGCAAAGACAAAAAAAGAGGGGCAGCTGTAAGCACCCCATTTTTGCCTGCTCGACAGTCTCCAGTTCGTCCGGACTTGTATTCATGTCAATATGGACATATTATGAGTCAACTCAATTTTCCAAGTCTGATCTTGTCAGAGTAGTGAAAGTACTCGTAAACATCACAACTATCAGAGTGGCAGAAACACTCATAAACAGGTCGATATAGGGAATTTCCAACAAACCCCTGTGTCACGGACTGTAGTCTGAGTGACGAAAACACTCAAAACACAGGTCAACACCAGTGCCTACTAGCCCACCCTTGCAAGATCATCCCAGAGACGGTCCGACATGATTAGGTGCCTTCAGTCAGTTTCGGGCCAATTCCGAGACTCTTCGGTCAAAATGACCATTTTGCCCTTAGGCATCCGAGTGCCCCGGGAACCACACCGGCTCTGGGTATCAAACCAGTAACCTCCTGAGGATGCTTTTACTGCAGTCAGTAAGTCCACCCTTGCAAGATCATCCCAGAGATGGTCTGACATGATTAGGTGCCTTCCAGTCAGTTTCGGGCTAATTCCGAGACTCTCCGGTCAAAATGACCATTTTGCCCTTAGGCATCCGAGTGCCCCGGGAACCACACCGGCTCTGGGTATCAAACTGGTAACCTCCCGAGGATGCTTTTAATAGTATCCCCAGTCTTCCGATACATTCCTAGATTATTCTGAGTTAGTTCTAGCATACTCGGTGTAAAATGATTGTTTTGCCCCTAGCGGCCGGTCGTCTCTTCCAACCACACCGCCTCTGGGTATCAAACCGGTAACCTCCTGGGACATTCTAAGTGATGTTTCCAAACCTTGAGTCTTCTTCCAGGACATTCTGAGTCCATCCTAATAGTTTTCTCGTCCAGTTGACCGTTTTGCCCCTAACGGCCCGATCAACCTTTCAAACACATCCTGTCATCATTCTTCAAGTCTATTGCCTCTGGGACTCTATTCTAAGGGTTCCTGTTCTTTTCCACCCTTCCAGGCCATTCCCGGTCCTCTAAATCTTTTTCGGACCTTCCGGAGTTACTCCTAGTAAAGTCAGGCTAAAAATTACATGGTAGTCATTAGTATAGGTGCCCAAATCTTCTGAAGATACGTTGCTTACCGACTTAAAAGCTTTCCTAAGTGGCTGGCACCATTACAAGCCAAAAATTGGCATGGATCCACTCCTAGTGGTGCCAATGTGTTTTTTGGCCTGGCGCCACTGCAATAGGCGCCAGGTTGTTCTTCTGTCTATAAATACAAAGCCTCCTCCAGTACAAAAATGGTCCGCAAACTCAATCTGAAAAGATTCTTCTTCGATATACAGAGCTCGTAGCCTCCCTAAACCCTAGTCTTCTTTAGGGTTTTCAAAACCTAGCCACCATACACAAAACCCTAGCCTCTTATACACTCACATACACCCTTATACATTCCTACACTAGTCTCAAAAACTTCCATTGAAGATTTGAAGTGTTGCAACTCTGAAGTTTTCGAAGTGAAGACCAAAGTGAAGTAAGAAAAGCAAGGCGAACAAAACAAAGCAAATAAAGAGGATACAAGGTAGGCTTTCTATTTATGTTTACGTATCTTTCTCCCTCACTCTTCTCTCTCCGAACTCACTTGGGTTTTTTTTAATTTTAATCCCTATCTTCTTCCCCCTCTTTCTTGCATGCTTGAAACAAGAGACTTCTCGGTCTATGTGTAGGATTAGGCTATTGGAGGTCACCGTGTTGGGAGTTTTCTCTTAGTCTAACAGGAAACCACGTGGGTTCACCCCCCTTGATTATGTGGTGAAGCCTTTAATCTTGTATGTTCACGACCCCAACTTGCATTGTACATATCATGATCTTGTATTTCTCCAAAAATTCTTTTTAAACTTGTTTTCAAAACTTGTATCAAAATCGTTTTCAAAACTTGTGTTAAAATTTTCTTCTTCAAAACTTATTTTCAAAGTCACAATCCTAGGGTGATTCTAGCCTTTCCATGGCTAGGGTTGCTTTAGGAAAGTGGTATGTTTAAAGTGACCAATATGGTCCATATTTTCAAAATCATTGTTGTTTTCAAAACCACTATCTTAGTATGGTTCTAATATTCTTATGATTAGAATCGCTTTAGTAAAGTGAGATATTTTCATGGATTTTTTAAAAACTCTTTTTTTTCAAATCCCTCTTTCTAAAAATCACTTTTCCAATATATTTTCTAGAAAACTCTTTCCAATCTCCTTTTCAAAATTATTTTCTAAAAATTCCCTTAAAAAAAAATCTTCTTCCAAAAATCTCTTTTCTAAAAAGCTCTTTACAAAAATCCTTTTTCTAAAAACTCTTTTTCTAGATCTCCTTCCAAAAATCTCTTTCCAAGAATTTCCTTCTTAAAAACTTCTTCCAAATCCCTTTCCAAAAACTCTTTTTTCAAAATTCATTTTCCTAAAACTCTTTTTATATTTCCTTCCAAAAATCTTCTTCCAAAAATCCACTTTCCAAAAAATAAACTCTTTTCTTGAAGTCCAAGTCAAGCCCTAGAGCTAACAATTAGGAAACCCTAATTTTCCTTCAAAAACATGATTTTCAATTCCCTATTTTGGCCCTAAACTTTAAGTTTCCAAATCATACTTTCTACATCAAATCATAGACTTCCAAATTTAGGGTTTTCCAAAACTTCCCCCTCTAATTCCATGCCAAATCCAATCTCCTGTTTAGGAAACTAGATCCAATCCTCCGTTTTTTGAAACAAAATCAAAACATTTTCTTTTAGGAAACAAAATTCAATCTTTTGTTTTAGAAATAAAAATCCAAACCTTTCCCTAGTTTCCATCTTTCCTAATCCATTGCTTCCTAATCTCATACTTTCCTAAACCTTAAGTTTGCAAAACTTAAAACATTTAAATCTTTCCTTAAGCTTAACCTTTCAAATCCTTCCCAATCTAAATCTTTCCTAATTCCAACCTTTCTTAATTCCACACCTTTCCAAATCTCAACTCTCCCAAATCTAAAATTTTCAAACCTTTCCTAATTTTAAATCTTTCTTAAACTCAAACTTTGAGTCTTCGTAAAATCCTAAACTTCTTAGATTCCAAGCTTTCTAAATTTCAAATCCTTCTAAACTAAAATCCTTCCAAAATTCAAACCTTTTTAAAATCCAAAACTTTCCAAAACTCAAAACTTTCTTAAATCAAAACTTTCTTAAGTTAAAAACTTTCTAAATTCTAAATCTTTCTTAAATCAAACTTTTCCTAATTCAAATCTTTCTAAAAATCAACTTTTCCTTAAAAGTAAACTTTCTTAATTTTTAAACTTTCCTAATTCCAAACTTGCCTAAAATGAAACTTTCTTAAAAACCAAAACTTTCCTAAAATGAAACTTTCCTATTTTGAGACTTTCCTAATTTGAACCTTTCCTAAAATCTCCATCTTTCTAAAACAAGTCCAATCTTTCTAGAAAGTCTAGGAATGATCCAGAAGGTTCTGAGTAACTAGGCTCAGTCGGGAATGGACGGAAAAGCTCGAGAGAGTGTCTCCGAGGTAACTAGCTTGAGAAATCATACTAGAATGGTTAAAAAGGTCGACCGGCCTAGTAAGGGCAAAACGGTCCATTGAATCGGGAGAACACTAGAATGAACTTGGAGTGACCCATGAGAAGGCTTGAAGGTTAGAAATACTATTAAGAGTACTCCAGAGGGATGCTAGTTTGATACCTAAAGCCGTTGTGTTGGAAAAAGTGATCAGCCTACTAGGGGTAAACGGTCATTTTGCACCGGGTTTGCCAGAATAGACTCGTAATGATTCGAAAATATGTTAGAAGGTCGAGGATACTATTAGAAACATCCTTGAAAGGTAACCAGTTTGATACCTAGAGCCGATGTGGTTCCTAGAGGCAATTGGATGCCTAAGAGTAAAATGATCATTTTGACCGGATGGTCTCGGAATTGATTCGAAACTGACTGGAAGGCATTTGAACATGTCGGATTGTCTTTGGGACAATCTTGAAAAGGTGGACTTACTGATATGAGAATTTAGGTACTTTCTAATGAAGCGTGTCAGAAAGGCCCAAAAGGGTAGTTTGGTAATTTTTTATAGGAGTGGGCTACTAGGCACTAGTGTTGACCAAGGTTTTGAGTATTTTCGCCACTCGGATGGTGTGTGATGAGTTAGTTTCCAAAGGTATCCCGTCCTTCGCTAAAAGTGTCACGGCCAAGAGGCGAGGCCGGTGCCGTGATATAGGGAGTTTGTTGGCAATGCCCAATATCGACCTATTTGCAAATGTTTCTGCCACTTTGACGGTTACAATATTTGTGAGTGCTTTTGCCACTCTAACGGTGTGCATTCATTCCATAGACTGCCTTATCTTAGAAAGCTACTGGATGGACTTGTCATCTGAGGGATCAACTTTCACGAAAGACATGTCGAATAATGGACATTCTACATTGGCGGGCTAGCAAGCGCCAGAAGTGAACCGTTCTATCATCTCAGGGACTTGGGTTTCGTCTAGGTCGACGGGTTTGAAAGGACTTACCATTCTGAGGAATCTTCTTGGTAAACATGCCAAATTAGATTGACTTACCATTTGAGGGATTAGCTTTCTCAAAAGACGTGCCTGATTGAATTTGATTAACTTGGACTGGAGTTGAAAATGGAATTGAGGTTAAAAATAGGGACTTATCTTCTCTAAGAAGATGTGCCAACTGGAATTGGACGTAGCAATGCTCTAAAGGCATTTTAGTCATTTTGTCTTTACTAGGCTCGACGGGCCTGCGAATCAATCGATTGATTGGATTGAGTATGAAAAATTAACTTGGACTTGAATGAGTCTGTGTCGGTTTGAATGTGAGTCCGATCAGATCGGAGATTGCCGAGCTGGCAAAAATTGGGTGCTTACACATATTTGCGAGTGTTTCTATCAGTTTGGCGGTTGCGATATTTGTAAGTGTTTCCATCATTCTGACGGTGTGTGTTCATTCTGGAGACTGCTTGATCTCTAAAAGATGTTGGATGGTCTTACTGCGTCAAGGCCTTAGGTACTTTTCCAATCAACGTGCCGAATAGCGGACATTCTATGTTGGTGGGCTAGCATGCACTAGAAGTGACCGCTCTACCATCTCAAGGACTTGGATTCCGTCTCGGTCAGCGAGTGTGAAGGGAGTTATCATTCTTAAGGATTTTGTATTATCTGGATAAATGTGCTATATTAGATGGATTTACCATCTAAAGGATTAATTTTCTCGAAAGATGTGCCAGATTGAGTTTGACTGGTCTGGACTAGAATTGGAACTGGAATTGAGATTAAAATATGAACTTATCGGCTTTAAGAGGATGTGCGAACTGGAATTGGACAGAGCAATGCCCCAAGGGCATTTTGATTATTTTGCCTCTATTGGGCCCAGTGGGCATGCGAAGCAGTTGATTAACTAAATTGAGCCTGGAAAGTTGGTTTGGGCTTGAATGTGTGATTCCACTATAAAAGTGTAATCTTTATCCCCTAATTAAGTGTTTGTTAGTCTCTATATAGGTATTAGAATAGATTTTTGGCAATAAACTGATTTAAAGTGGTTTTTCATGTGTATTGTAGGGTTTTGGTGATAAAATAGTGAAAAAAGGGCTTAAAGAGAAGAAGTCTGTCCGGATGGACCATTCGGACGGTTACACCGTTCGGATGGTGCATTCGAACGGACAAATGACCGTTCGGATGCCTATACCGTTCGGACGCCCCATTCGGATGGGCGAACTACCGTTCAGATGCTACAACGAAGATCAGAGTTCCAGAGTCGATATTTCCCGTTCTAAGCTATCACAGAGTCGTCTTTTTCCGTTCGAAGAAATACAGAGTCGAGATTCCTCGTCTGAAGACCGTCCGAACGGTGAAATAACCGTCCGAACGGTTATGCCACTGTCCGAACGGTGTGTCCGGACGCTATTTAGACGTACTTAGGACGCACTTCGGACAGTGAGCACAGATTTGCCCTACAACCCAGCAGTCGAAGAAAAAGTGTGGTTAGGTTAGTTTTTAGGGTTTGAGCTGCGGGTAGAGAGGGAGAATAAGGAAAACTCGTGTATTTTGCTTAGATTTACTTTACTTTGTTGTATTTAGGACTTTGAAAAGTGTTTAGATAGTTTTCTAGTGTTGATTTAGTGTAATCTTTCACATTTTCTATAGTTTAATATATATTCACTTTTGATTTAAAGTCAAGATGTTGTCACTACACTTTGGAAAGCTCTCAACCATGGAATCTTCAAGCTAAATTCATTGTTTGGGAACAAATGTGAAGATCTACCAAAGAAAGCATGAAAAATGAAAGCTGAGTTCTTGAATCTTGTTGAATATCTATTTTGCATATTTTTTTGTAATTATATTGGAATTAATTGTTGTAGAAATCTTAGATCTATAATAATAGTTAATAACATGTGATTTATTTCTAAAGAACCCATAAATGGTGATAAAACTTAATTCCAAAATAATTAGAGATCCATAAATTTTCAAAGCTAAACTTTCTGAATCAAGGGCCTTTGGACGGTTCTTAATTTGAGTTAACCCAAACTCCCCCTTTCAAATTCCGTGCTAGAATTGGTAGATTGGAACATTTGAACCCAAACCCCCTTTTTAATCAAGGTAAATCCCTACTTGTGCTCATTTGAAATTTCGGTTAAATTAAGAGTTAATTTAGTCATAATTGTGGTTGTTGTAGTGGAATTTTCATAATTGTCAAATTGCTTTAGTAAGAATCAAGTTGTTGGGTTTAATTTCAATTCAATTGTTTGCTTAGTTACTAGTAAACCAAACCCTCAAACACCAAAAGATTTTCGATCAATTTTAGTTGACATCGCCATCGATTCCACTCTTGGTTTGCGATTGCAATTTGAATAAGTTTCTAAACTCTACTCGTTTCTATTGCTAGGTTGGCACAAGTCTCATGGGAGAAAATGATAGTGGGAGTACCCCCACTTAAACTACAAGCACCTCCATCGCGATGAGCGTGGAAATGACCAGTCAAGTTTTGGCGTCATTGCTGGGGACTTGAAGGAACGAGCAAAGTGCGAAGATGAAAAAAAATTGCAAATCGTAAAAGCAAGGTGGGAATTGATCACCCCCCTACGAGGGAAGCATCTACGGCTTCGGGCCTAGGTAATTTCTTCAAACTCAATGTGGATACCATGTTAGGATTTTTATTTCTTTCTCTTCAATAGTTTCTTTTGTTTGATTAACTAGTAGCATTGCATATTGTTAGGAGCATTAGAGGAGTTAGGTTAGTGTGCGCTTTATTTGCTAATCGGTGGTAATTTAGCACGTGGAGTACGAGATTAGAGTTGAAAAGCCGTTATCCGGTAAAGAGAAAAAGTCGTTGTCCGGCATATATATATTGTTTGTGTATGATGTGTTGACTAGGATTGAGGCATACTTGTCGCGTCTAGATTTTTCGCACTCGAGGAATACTCACACGAGCAGAAAAAATGTTGTACTCTCTCGTTAGAACTCACCCTCCTAGAAGAATGAGTGCAACTAGGTTTGAATTAAAAATAGATTTGAATAAAGGGCGTTCGGAAAAAGATTCGAAGTCGCCACCTAACTTGGTTAAGGTGAGTTAGGTCACCTAAAAACTAAGCATAATCCGAAAACTACACTTAGGGTTTTTGAAAAAGGTTTTTGAAAATACTTCCTTAAGATAGGGTTTTTAGGAAAACGGGTTGTTTAGCAACCTTTGGAAAACATTTAGCCCTTTTTAGAAAAATAACTCCTTTTGGTCTATGAAATCAGCGATCTAGGTTCGGAGATTGGTTACGTGTAGGGAAGACGCACTAAGCCATCACCCTACCCCGCCCTTTCGGTACCTACATGTCAATCTACCCTAGATTCACCTATGAGAGTCTTCAACTAACTAATGTTCAATCCCATCTACTTTGAAAAAGAATGTTTGAAAAGATATAATGCATGATATGCAAGAGCAAGATAAGAGAATTGATTTAGAAATAGATTTGAAAAGAAATTGATTTGATTTAAAAAGAGATTTGAAAAGATAGATTTGAAATTGAAATTGAAAAGAGATTTGAAAAGACTTATGGAATTGAAAACTTGAAAAATGTTGTAGAATTGGAGATTGGAAAGAAATTGTAGAAATAGAAATTGAAAGATGTTGTGGAATTTGAGATTTGAAAAGTGTTGTGACCGCACCCATGGGGGTTGCCTACGTATCCTTTGGAGGAATCAGGTCAGCCGTAGTTCGGACAAGAGTCCGATTGAAAATAGAATGTTTGACTTGAAAAAGGAGTTGAATTGGAAATTGAATTGGAAGATTGAGAAATTGAACTTTGATTGGAAGATTTGAAAATATTTGATTTTGAAAGACTTGGTTTTAGGAAACCTAGACTTAGGAAAGAGAGGACTTAGAAAAGAAGGATGTGATTTGACTTAGAAAGATTTTGGAAAAGAATTGACTTGAAGATTGGATTTGAAAGATTAGGAAAGTTTCAAATTAGGAAAGTGTCATTTTAGGAAAGTTTTGGAATTAGGAAAGTTTTGAATAAGAAAGTTTCAACTTAGGAAAGTGTTGTTTTAAGAAAGTTTCAACTTAGGAAAGTGTTGTTTTAGGAAGGGTTTTGAAATTAGGAAGTTTTGAAAGTTGGAAAGTTTAGAATTTGGAAAGTTTTGAAGTAAGAAAGTTTTGAGTTTAGAAAGTTTTGAAATTTGGAAGGATTTGAAATTGGAAAGTTTAAGATTTAGAAAGTTTTAGAGTTTGAATTTTAGAAAATCTTGAGATTAGGAAAGGTTGAGTTTAGGAAAGATTTGAAAACTTGAATTTGGAAAGTTAAGATTTGGAAAGGGGGTTGAATTAGGAAAGATGTGAAAGTTGAAAGTTTTAGGAAACTTATGGTTTAGGAAGGTAGGAAATTAGGAAATATTTGAATTAGGAAAGATTTAGATTTTGAGTTTTAAAATTTAGGAAAGATTGTTATGTTCAAGTTTTGGAAACTTAAGACTTAGGAAAGTGGAAGATTAGGAAGGAGTTGAATTAGGAAAGATTTGGATTAGGAAGGGATTGGATTTTGTTTCTAAAAGTGAAAGGTTTGTTTTTGTTTCAAAAAACGGAGGATAGGATCTAGTTTCCTAAACCGGGATATTGGATTTGGTCAAAGATTTGGAAAGGGAAGTTTTAGAAACCCTAAATTTGGAAAACTATAGTTTTGACGTAGAAAATAGGTTTTGAAAATATGTATAGTTTTGATGTAGAAAACAAAAGGTTTTGGAAACCTAGATTAGGAGCAAAGTTTGAAAATCATGTTTTTGGAAGAGAAAATTAGAGTTTCCTAATTGTGAGTTCTAAGGCTTGACTTGGACTCTAAGAAAAGAGATTTTTGAAAAGTGCGTTTTTAGGAACGAGTTTTTGGAAGGAAATCCTAGAGAGGAGTTTCCAGAGGAAAGATTTTGGAAAGAGAGTTTTTGGGAAGATTTTTGGGGAGAGTTTTTCTAGGAAAGAGACCTAGTGAATGTTTTTGGAAAGTGGACTTTGAAGAGTGTGTTTTGGAAAGGAGTTGAAAAAGGAGGTTTTGAAAAAATAGATTTTTTGGAAAAAGTTTTTGAAAACAATTTGGGAAAGAAGAGTTTTTGGGAAGTATGTTGAAAAAGAGATTTTTAGGAAGGGATTTTTTAAAAGAGAGTTTTTAGAAAGTGTAAAAACGTCTCACTTTTTTAAAGCGATTCTGGCCATAAAAAGGCTAGAACCACTTTAAGAAAGTGGTTTTGAAAACAAGGAGTTGAAAATATAGATCATACCAGTCTCTGTAAATGTAACACTTTCTTAAAGCAATCCTAGCCATGGAAATGCTAGAATCACCCTAGGATTGTGATTTTGAAAACATGTTTTGAAAAAGGAGATTTTGATGTAACCTTGAAAAGAAGTTTAAAAACGATTTTGAAAACAATTTTGAAAATGATTTTTGGAAGATGCAAGACCATGATATGCACAATGCAATTTTGGGGTTGTGAACATACAAGGTTAAGGCTTCACCACATAATCAAGGGGGCCGGACCCACATGGTCTCTGGTTAGACTAGAAGAAAGCCCCCGACACGGTGACTCTCCAATAGCCCAATCCTACACATGGATCGGAAATCCCCTTGTTTCAAGCATGCAAAGAAAGGGGGGGGGGAAGAGATGGGGGATTAAAATAGAGAAAACCCAAGTGGGTTAGGAGAGAGAAGAGAGAGGGGGAAGTGCGGAAATTTAAATGGAAAACCTACCTTGTATCTTGTTTATTTTGCGTGCCTTGCTTTCTTCGGTCTTCGTCTTGATCTTCATCTTCAATCTTCAAGAGCTGCCTTCAATCTTCAAACTTCATATTGCAACTCTTCAAGTCTTTGAAGGAGGGTTGAAAGTTAGTGTATGAGTGTGTGGGGGTGTGTATGAGTGTATAGGAGGCTAGGGTTTAGTGTATGTTGGCTAGGGTTTGGAAAACCTAGGGAAGCTAGGGTTTAGAAGGTGCTCGAGCTCTGTATATTGAAAGATAGGATTTTTAGACTGAGTTTACGCATCCTTTTCACGCTGGAAGAGGCTCTGTATTTATAAAGGTTGGACAAACCTAGCACCTGTTGCAGTGGCGCTAGACCAAACTTTACACTAGCGCCACTAGGAGTGGCGCCAGACCATTTTTTGGCTTGCCGTGGTGCTAGCCATTTAGGAAATGTTTAAGGTCGGCAAGCAACGTATCTTTGACTAGATTTGGGCGCTTATACTAGTGACTACCATGCAATTTTTAGCTTGGCTTCACTAGGAGTGACTCCGGAAAGTCCGGAAATGATTTAAAAAGGCCAGGGATGACCCGAAAGGGCGAAAAAGAGTAGGAACACTTAGAATAGTGTCCCGGAGGTATTTGACTTGAAAAATGAGGACAAGATGTGTCGGAAGGGTTGACCGGGCCTTTAGGGGCAAAACGGTCAATCGAATCAAGAAGCTGCCGAGACAGACTCGGACTATCCTAGAAGAAGACTTGGAATTTGAAAACATTATTCAGAATGTTCCCAAAGGTTTCCGGTTTGATTCCCATTGCTGGTGTGGTCGAAAAAGGTGACCGGCCTACTAGGGACAAAACGGTCATTTCGCACCGGGTTTGTCGGAACCGATTTGGAGTGATCCGAAAAGGTAAAGGGAGGTCGAGAATACTATAAAAAGCAGTCTCAGAAGGTTACCGGTTTGATACCCAGAGTCGGTGTGGTCAGAAAAGGAGATCGGCCCTTTAGGGGCAAAACGGTCATTTTGTGCTGGGTTAGCCGGAACTGACTCGGAATAATTCGGAAAGATAGAGGAAGATTGAGAATACTATAAGAAGCATTCTCGAGAGGTTACTGGTTTGATACCCAGAGCTGGTGTGGTTGAAAAAGGAGACCGGCCCACTAGGGGCAAAACGATCATTTCGCACCGGGTTTGCCAGAACTGACTTGGAATGATCCAGAAGGATAGAAGAAGGTTGAGAGTACTATAAGAAGCATTCTTGGGAAGTTACTAAAGGGGCCCTGATTAGAACCGTCTCAAGGAATAAACTGTCTCGAGAGAAGGATTGGAAAGGGAACTTACCATCTTTGAAAAGACGTGCCTGAATTGGAACCGTCTCGAGGAATAAACTGTCTCGAGAGAGGGATTGGAAAGGGACTTACAGTCTTCGAAAAGACGTGCCTGGATTGGAACCGTCTCGAGGAATAAACTGTCTCGAGAGAGGGATTGGAAAGGGGACTTACCGTCTTCGAAAAGACGTGCCTGAATTTGAACCGTCTCAAGGAATAAACTATCTCGAGAGAGGGATTGGAAAGGAGACTTACTGTCTTCAAAAAGACGTGCCTGAATTGGAACCGTCTCGAAGAATAAATTATCTTGAGAGAGGGATTGGAAAGGGGACTTACCGTCTTCGAAAAGACGTGCCTGGATTGGAACTGTCTCCAGGAATAAACTGTCTCGAGAGAGGGATTGGAAAGGAGACTTACCGTCTTCGAAAAGACGCGCCTGGATTTGGAACCGTCCCGAGGAATAAACTGTCTCGAGAGAGGGATTGGAAAGGGGACTTACCGTCTCCGAAAAGACGTGCCTGGATTGGTACCGTCTCGAGGAATAAACTGTCTCGAGAGAGGGATTGGAAAGGGAACTTATCGTCTTCGAAAAGACGTGCTTGATTTGGAACCGTCTCGAGGAATAAACTGTCTCGAGAGAGGGATTGGAAAGGGGACTTATCATCTTCGAAAAGATGTGCCTGGATTGGAACCGTCTCGAGGAATAAACTGTCTCGAGAGAGGGATTGGAAAGGACAATGCCCCTAAGGGCATTTTGGTCATTTTGCCTCTATTTGGGCCTGGCAGGCCCGCGAAGCGATGGAAAGACAAGATTTGGATTTAGAAAGTTGGTTTCGATTGGAATACGCCCACAATGACTTGAACACAAGTCTGGACGAAGTGTAGACTGCTGAGCGGTAAAAAATGGGGTGCTTATAGCTGGCCCTCTTTTTCTGTCTTTGCTTATCAAAGATAGAAAACGATAGAAGTAAGAGTCCCATGTTGACCCCGAGGCAGTCAAAGGGACGAACATTAGAAATCTTTCGACAACGGGGGTCGAAAATGGATAACGGGCCAAAAAGGCCTTCGAAAACGAGTTTTGGCGGGAAAAAGGGCAAAGCTGCCCAGAATTTGAACCTGGCGCCACTAGCAGTGGCGCCTTTGGCAAAATAGGCCTGACACCTCTGCTAGTGGCGCTAGGCTTAAAGTTAAAACCAAAAAATTTCTGGTTCGAACAGCCGCGACATTTTGGAGAGATTTCGCAAATCCGAGAGACTTCGCGTGAAAATTGACTTGAACCTTGAAGGGGCATTTCTTGGAGATCACGAGTGATTGCCGAAAGGAGACCACATCGCCGGCAAAGTCGTCGGAGAGAAGATTTCGATGGAGAACTTCCAAAAAGTGAGTTTTTAAATTTTGTTGGTTTTGATGTGTAGAAATTCGGTTGAATCATGTGAATAGTGGAAATTGATATTTTGATATGTTTTGAACATGATGGTGAAGTTATTTTTGCATTTTGGTGGGCGTTTGATTGACTTTGAGTGATTATATATGAATATGTAAAGGAGTTTTCTGCAGGAATAGGGGATTTGCTCCTACAGACTTGGGCATTGGGTTTTCTGGCTATGTTTTTGTGCAAGGCGCCTTAGAAAAATGTATTTAACAACTGTATGAAGTTTAGTGATTTTTTGAAAACTCAGTGAATTTTTAATTTTTTGAAAAATAGGAAAATACTTAGAAAATTTAGAAAAATGAGAAAACTCAAGAAATTGATGAAATTTTTAAAGTTTGAAATTTGGAAAAATATTGGAATATTTTAGAAAACATTTGAGGTGATTTTGAAAAATTTCGGGAGACTTTTGAAAACCATTGATTTATTTGAAAAATAAAACATGTGTCTTGAAATTTTGAAAAATTGAAAAATGTTCGTGAGTACTGTTGTTATGTGATTGTTATGTTGGAGAGTGCACGTTTTGTATTTTGTGTTGACGTCATGGGTGTTGTAGG
Source organism: Euryodendron excelsum (assembly GCA_033060915.1). Lineage (NCBI taxonomy): Eukaryota > Viridiplantae > Streptophyta > Magnoliopsida > Ericales > Pentaphylacaceae > Euryodendron > Euryodendron excelsum. The sequence goes on from CM065399.1 coordinate 19,303,524, forward strand.
GGCCATTTTTTTTTTTAAAACGGGACTCTGCCGAAATTTTTAGAAATTAGGGAAAGAGTTAGAAAAAGTTTCTAGAAATAAAATCTTTTTGAAGGAAAAAGGCAGAGAACCCTTGAGATGTGTTTTGAAAATTAGAAAACCAAGATGTGTAGAAATTTTGTTTTTGATTTGTTATTCGAAATCCTTTATTTGTTTTGTTTGTGTCAATTGTTTATTTTATTTTACAATTATTTGAATTGCATGTATGGTATATTAACATCACTTTACTTTGGTTACCTTTTCAGGATGGCAGACGAGGTTTTGAGTCGACTGAGAGCTTGGCACAGTAGCTGCCCTCCGGATGAGCAAGACATCTTTCGCCAGTCCTTTGGGTCGGGTAGCTTCACTTCTATCAGTGCGGCTCATTCCCGGGCTCATGGGGGTGGTGATTCCCTTCTGGCAGCCTAACTTGTCTCTTTTCCGCTTTGGGGAGTGCGAGCTTACCCCTACTCCTCACGAGTATGGGTTTCTTCTTGGTTTCCGAGATGTTTCTGCTGACATTGTGGGACCCCTATTTCCGGATGGTTTCGTCCCAGCTCGGATTCAGATGCGTAGTTCTTTCGTCTTCTTCTTTGCCCCAATTTCCTTATATCCCAGCAGAGTTCCTCTTTTCCCGTTTTGAGTTTCCCACGGGTATGCGAGTTTATTCAGGTGAGTGGCACACCTCCCAGGATTGGGCTGTTTCTCGTATGGTTGCCTTAGCCTTGCTTCTACTGAACTTCTTGGTGTTCTCCCGAGAAGATGATTTAGTGGATTGTCGACTCTGTGCACTGTTGGCCTTGATCCGCAAGGGGCATTCCTATGCTCCTATGATTGTAGGGGAGACCTTTGCGAGTCTTATGAGATTCCAGCAGACCCTTGACGCTCGTTTCTGGGGATGCACTACTCTCTTCCAGCTCTGGGTGATTGGACACTTGTTTGTTACACCTTTGTTCTAGTATACATGGTATCCTGAGCTTGACCATATACACTCCCTGGCAAGATCTCAGGGTGTCATGGCAGATGAGGGGAAATTTTCGCAGACCATTGCATCATGGGCTGACTACCTCCAGAGTATGAGGTCGGGCACTATCCGGTGGTATTCAGGACTGGTCGGTAGGTATTACTTGAGAGTTCGACCTTCCGGGAGGGCCTTCGTGCCCCTAGCAGGCTTGTGGGGGATTGCCCCTTTCTTTGGTATTCGAGTTCTGCGACAACTTGGTAGGAGTCAGGATATCCCTTATTTAGCATCTGCAACCGAGTTTACTCTTGTCTTTGAGGCATTGATCCCTAGAGCATTGGTGGAGAAAGTTATGGATATATGGAGATCTTTGCTTCCTCACGTTGATGATGATGGTCCCTTCTCTATCATCCCCCCTGGGACTGAGGCCTATCATTATTGACTTCGACGATATGTGTTGGGTCCCAGTAGACTTGGGGATCTTCTCATTGAGACTCTACCTTCCGTAGGGTATACCGACTTCTTGACTGCTATGATTATTCAGGGGCATCGTCACATGTGGGAGAACCGTCGTCTGATACGGATGTTGCATGACCGATTGAGGATGAGAGACGCTGAGACAGTTTCAATGGAGAGGCAGCTAGCAGTAGCTAGATCGACATATGATGACCCACCTTTGGGTGCTGCGAGGGTCCGTAGGCGGCCACGAGGCGTTCTAGGCAGTTCTCCTTCCCTAGAGGATGATGTGATGGATAGCCAGTCTTTGTGGGAGACTGTGAAGTCTCTTACTCGAGAGAGGGACATGCTTTTGGCTAGATGTGCAGACTATGAGCGAGGCTGGCCCGGGTCTCCTACAGCTGGTACTTCTTCGAGTGCTCCTCTTGCGACTGGCAAGCTAGTGGATCCCTGCGTAGCTTATTCCTCCTCTGATGATGACGGGGAGCGATATATTTTTGCCCCTCGCTCTTAGATTTGTTGATTTCTGCATTTGTAGAAAAAGATACTTTGTTTAGTGTTATGCCTCTTTTTATCTTATGAATTCATGACCTCCCGTACTTTTGGTATGACTTCCCTGCATGATTAGTATATCAGCAAATTTGGGGAAAATTAAATGAGAATTGCAGCTTAATGAAAAATAACTCCCTTTCGTTTGATTCCCTGACTCACTGATTGTCCCTCGAAAGGGACCCCTGCTTCCTTTAACCCTAACTGGGCTAAGCCGGAGAATGCCTTTCGAGATGCCTTTCGACTTTTACACTGTTGCTTTCATACCTTAACCTTTGGGGAATGCAGTAGCTCGAGCTATTTCTTATATCTAAATCTCTTGCTCCCCCCCCCCCCCCCCCCCCCCTTTTCCTTTTTTTTTTTGTTGCTATTTTTACTACTAGTGCCCCTGAGGGTATTCACCAGTCCCAGCTCTGTCATGTTTGCACCAAGCCACCTTTGCAGGTTTTCGCCAGGATCGACAGTTTTGTATCTTGCCACATCCCTACCTTTTTACCTACAGCACCCTTTCGGGTTTTCACTGCATCATCGGGAAGCGCTTAACTTTTCTCTCTTCTTTCTCTCTCTTTCCTCAGCTTGGTCCCGGGTTTCTGTTGAGAAGCTCCTAAACGCTACTTGCATCATTCTCTAGCCAATGGCATATTTTAGTAAGTGGACTAATCAATTTAACTCTAATCTGAGAGGACTTTTAGGGTTTGTGGTGTAAGTTTTTTCTTTTGAAAGAAAAGAAAAAGGCTCAAGCCTACCACTCTACTAGTGATCACCATTAATAGTTTTTGGTTCAATGACACTTTTTCTGCATATTCCTATCTTTCTTTGGGTATCTTATCGCACTCCTTTTTTTTTTTTTTTTGCCAATGACGTTAATACCAATATTTGTGCAAACTTAAAGTAGTACTTTTTTTTTTCAGTGCCTCTACTTTGACCTAACATGATCACTTTATTGGGGGAATGTTCCTGAAAGAAAGTAACCGGCTTTAAGGGTTTGACAAAGGTTATATATATATGCATTTTAATTGGATGGAAAAAGAAATGAGGGCCCCTCGTCATCTTGGAATTAAATTGTTTAGTCCATAGAGCTTTAACCTTGAAACACTACCTTATTGATTAGTGGAGAATGAAGAGAGTAGATTTTATTGCTTCTTCACAAGAACACCCAAAGATCTAACTTTCGGAATTATATGTAGTAGTGTTTTGACAGCATCTGAATTCAATGGGCTAGGGAATTCTTGGCCATCCATTTCCTCCAAAACGAGAGTTCCTCCGGACAGGACCCTCTTTACCATGAATGGCCCTTCGTAGTTTGGAGCAAATTTCCCTTGTGCTGCCTCTTGATAGGGGAACACCTTCTTGAGCACCAAATCTCCCGGTTGGAACAATAGAGGTCATACTTTCTTATCAAATGCTCTGGCCATTCGTCTTCTATAGCATTGAGCGTGATAAACTGCAGCTAGCTGCTTCTCATCCAGCAAACAGAGTTGGGCATACCGGTCTTTAATCCATTCTGCTTCATCTAGTTTGGTTTCTGTTATGATCCGTAAAGAAGGAATCTCAATCTCAACAGGGATGATTGCCTCGGTGCCGTAAACCAGCTCGAAAGGGGTACTTTCGGTGGAGACCCTTATAGTAGTTCGGTAAGCCATCAATGCAAACAGAAGTTTCTCATGCCAATCTCTGCAATTGTCAATCATTTTTCGGAGTATTCTCTTAATGTTCTTGTTGGCTGCTTCTACTGCTCCATTCATCTGGGGCCGGTAAGTGACCGAATTCCGGTGAGTAATGCGAAATGTTTGGCATAGCTTTGATATCAATTCGTTGTTCAAATTGAAAGCATTATCAGTGATGAGTGACTCGGGAATCCTATACCGGTAGATGATGTGATTTTTTATGAATCTTTCTACGACCCTCTTGGTGACATAGACGTAAGAGACGGCTTCCACCCATTTAGTGAAATAATCAATGGCGACTAGGATGAAGCGATGGCCGTTGGAAGCTTTAGGAGTGATTGGACCAATCATATCTATTCCCCACATAGAAAAAGGCCATGGGGCTGACATAGAATGGAGCTCAGTCGGCAGTGCTTTGATCTTATCCCCATGTATCTGACATTTGTGACACCGAAGAACGTATCTAATGCAATCCGACTCCATTGTTGACCAATAATACCATGTCCAGAGAATTTTCTTTGCAAGCATGTGGCCATTCATGTGGGGGCCACAAACTCCCTCATGCACTTCCTCCATAATGACTTTGGCTTCGGCGGTATTGACACATCTTATAGGTCTGAACCATGATCTCCTGAAAAGCTCATTTCTAGCCATGAAGTATTGTCCCGCCAAACGACAAATGGTCTTCCTATCGCGTTGTGTTGCTGCATCGGGGAACGTCCTGGCTTGGATATACCTCTAGATGTCATAAAACCATGGTTTCTCGTGGGGTTCAATAGTTGTGTGCAGGCAATAGGAGGGGGCATCCCTGGTAAAGATCTGTAGGGGGGTATTTCAGTGCCCCTGTCGACCTTGATTGTTGCAGCTAACGTAGCCAAGGCATCGGCGAAGCTGTTCTCTGTTCGAGGTACGTGACGAAAATCCACACTTTTGAATAGCTGACACAAATCTTTGACCTATTGATGATACGGGGAAAGTTTGACATCTCGAGTTTGGTACACGTCCTTGGATTGCTGAATGACCAAATCCGAATCACCGAGAACAACCAATTCATCAATCATCATTTCTGATGCCAATCTTAACCCCAAGATGCAAGCCTCATATTCGGCGATGTTATTGGTGCAGAGTTCAAGTTGTAGCTTAATCACAATAGGATAATGACTGTCTATTCTTGACACTACTACTGCCCCAATGCCGGCTCCCCTTTTGTTAGTAGCGCCGTCGAAAAACATCTTCCACCTGGCTGGTTCTTGCTCTTCAGATGCACCATCAACGCATAGTATATTTTCATCAGGAAATTGGGGCTCTATGGATTGATAATCATCAATGGGGTTCTCGGCCAGATAATCAGCTATCACCTGCCCCTTGACTGCTTTACGGGTAGTGAATACAATATCGAATTCTGACAGGATCATGTGCCATCGAGCAATTCTACTGGACAGGGTTGGTTTCTCGAATATATACTTGAGGCGATCCATTTGAGAGATGAGGAAGGTGGTAAGATAGAGCATGTAGTGTCAAAGCCTGTGAGCTGCCCAGGCTAATGCGCAACAGGTTTTCTCGAGATCAGAATACTTCGCCTCATATGGTAGAAATTTCTTACTAAGGTAGTAAATGGCCTGCTCTTTTCTTCCCATTTCATTATGCTGTCCTTGGACGCATCCCATAGAAGTATCTAACACTGACATGTACATCAACAAAGGACATCCCGGGCTTAGTGCCACTAGGATAGGGGGATTCCGAATATATTCTTTAATTTTCTCAAACACTATATGACAGTTATCATCCCATTCTTTTGGAACGTCTTTCTTAAGGAGCTTGAAAATGGGTTCGCACAGGTGGGTCATTTGGGCGATGAACCTGCTAATAAAGTTCAACTTTCCTAGAAAAGATCAAACCTCCTTTTCCCCTTTTGGTGTAGGCATTTCAACAATGGACTTTACTTTGGCAGGATCAACCTCTATCCCCTTTTCATTGACTATAAACCCCAGCAGTTTCCCTGAAGATACTCCGAATGTGCATTTGGCCGGATTTAGCTTAAGCTGATATCTATGGAGACGATCAAACACGCTCCGCAAGTTGAACAGGTGGTCTTTCCGCTGCTTGGACTTGACGATCATGTCATCCACATAGATCTCTACTTCCTGATGCATCATGTCATGGAATAAAGTTACCATGGCTTTTTGGTAGGTTGCCCCTGCGTTGCAAAGCCCGAATGGCATGACTTTATAACAGTATACTCCCCAAGGGGTAATGAAAGCAGTCTTCTCCCGATCCTCTTCAGCCAGCTTGATCTGATTATATCCCGAAAAACTGTCCATGAAGGAAAACATTCCATGACCGGCCGTGTTGTCAACAAGCAAGTCTATGTGTGGAAGAGGAAAATCATCCTTTGAACTGGCCCTGTTGAGGTCCCGAAAGTCAATGCACATCCGCACCTTGCCATCTTTCTTAGGTACCGGGACAATATTAGCCAGCCATTGAGGATACTCTACTACTTGCAGAAATCCTGCCTGGAATTATTTAATCACCTCCTCCTTGATCTTCAGGCTCCATTCGGGTTTCAATCTTCTTAGCTTCTGCTTAAAGGGTTTCATCTGCGGGTCCAAGGGTAGTCTATGTTCCAAAATGGATTCATCTAGTCCGGGCATGTCTTGATAGGACCATGCGAAAACATCCAAGTATTCATGCAAAAGTTCCAATAATTCTTTGCGCTGCCATTGATCTAGGCTTGTACCGATTCTAAGCTCTTTCGGATCCCCTTCATTTCCCAAATTGACGGTTTCCGTTTCCTCAATGTTTGGGGTATTACGATTCTCATGTCTTTCTATTTGTTCCCGAATTTCCTCTGGCACTTCCTCTGTAAAATTTACATCTTCTTCAATTCCCAGTTGTTGGTAATCAAACTCGGTGTTCAAGTCATCATTTATCAAGATTGGCATTCTCCGGATTAGCTGAGTAAGATATCGGATGTAAGGGTCCCTAGCATGGAAAATAGTGTACAATAAATCAAACAAGAAAGGAATATTTTATTTCATTGATAACTTGATTTTAAAAAGTTAAGACAAATAAATTTGAAAGGACAAAGTTTGTTTATGGCGAATCAGTTGCTCCAGGATCTTGCTCTAATGGGCTTTGTACCAAAACTTGCGCGCATGGATGATGTCTTTGTTGGCCCAATTATGCAACTTTTCACCTGGCAACATCGCTCGAATGGATCCATCTTGGGTTACTCCGATGCTGGCTGTGATGACGGGCGCTTCTTCTGGGACCTTCCTCTTCTTCTTACTTAATATAGGTATTCCTTCCCCCATGTCCAACTGCTTGAATTGGTCTGAGAGTTCCACGACAGCTTTCTTATCAGCCCTCTTCTTCCGCGCTGCTTCTATTTTCTCCTTTCTTGTGGGTTCATATCCCAACCCAAAGGTGGGTTCAGCCGACGGTATTTCTATAGTTTCAGGTCTTCCTTGTAAACATCTCCCTAAGCCTTTGCCCGAATGGAAGCCATTTGCTTTAAAATACCGTACTACCATCTGAGAGTTCTTGGAATATTTTGGCTCCACTTGATCTTCTTTCTACACAACAGTGATATATTTGAACGATTGAAAACAAGAGGGCAGTTCAATGTCAGATGCAATGATATCAGCCTTGTATACAGCGAGCTCTTTTTCAGCGAAAATAGAGATTAGCTTGGAGCCCACGTTGAACTTGACTTTCTGATGAAGGCTAGAAGGAACCGTGCCTGCCGAATGAATCTAGGGCCTTCCTAATAGCAAATTATAAACAGTCGGAATGTGTAAGACTTGGAATTTAATTGTGAAGGTTATTGGCCCTATCTCAATAGGCATTTCAATTTCCCCCATGGCTTCCCTCCAAGCACCATCAAAGGCACGAATGATCATTCCACTATTTTTCAAATAGGTTTGGTCCATTCCCAGCCTTTCTAGGGTAGAACACGGGCATACGTTTAAAGCCAACCCATTATTTATCAATACTTTGGCTACCATCTTTCCTCTTGTCCTTACAGCGATATGTAGAGCCCGGGTATGGCCTGTTCCATCAGCCGGAATCTCGTCATCAGAGAAGGTGACGATGTTTGGGGCCATAATGAGACTCACCATATCATGTAGATTATCCAGCGTGAAACTCTCAGGCACATGAGCATCCTCGAGGATCTTTATTAAAGCATTCCGGTGCACCTCAAAAGTGAGCAGCAAACCCAACATTGAAATATGGGTTGGGGCTTTCTTAAGCTGTTCCATGATATCGTAATCGACCTTTCCTAAAGCTTTGGTGAATTCTGACATCTCCTGATCTGTTGGTTGGTTAGAGCACTCTCCTTCTTTATCCTTCCCCTTTCGTTTTCTTTCCACTTCAACAGAGGTGTAAAGGCGCCCTAACAGAGTCATCCCCCCTATTTCTGTTACGGGCTCTCCAGTGACCTTATCAGGTGGGTAATTCCATAGGACGTTATGAAGACTGGGTATTGGTGTTTGGGTTATGGTGGGAAGAGTTATCCTTGGATTTATGAGCAAAGGGATTGCCACAGGTGAAGGGTTGGTGAGGACGGGTAGAGTGGTGGGCACAATTAGCTTCTTTGGCAAGACTAAAGGTAGCTTAGGTCGTATGTCTCCTTGGTTGTTGGTTTGAGGTTCAGGTCGAGCCATAGCGATCATGGGTTCAGGTTCGAATAACGTAGTAAGGACAAGGTGATAATGGGAAGGGTCTAGTAAGGCTCCTATGGTTAGGTTCATGTCGGGTTGATAAGATTGCGTGGTTAGGAAAGAATGATCTTGGTATTCGGGCTCCTCTAAGGCAAGAATTGTCCCTTTTGAGATTGCGGTAAGTGGGTTGCACAGGCAGTTCTTGCTAACATTCCCACTTTCCAATGGTATGTTCTCCTGAAGCTTGTGAACCATGGCCTTCACTATTATGGAGGATGTTGGACTAGTATTCATTACCTATAACAATGACGACAACAGTTACAAATTAGAGTTTGGTTCTTGGAGAAATCTATGCAATGCATGTCCTAGGGTGCCACTCTTTAGGAGGGAAGCTAGCCATGATGTATTGGCTCACTTTTGGAGATAGGGGATTTGCCCCTGTATGCAAACACCTTACTGTCAGGTAGGAACCTTCAATCATCCACGCATTCATTCATAAAAATAAAAAGGTACATTAAATTTTGGGTTTGAGATACAAAAAAATTGAAACACATTTCAATAGGGGGAGGGGGAACATTTTCCTTTGGACTTCCACCTATCTACTTTTACAAAGGGAGACCCTAAACTACTCTTGAGTCTTCGGGTTTGCCTTCATTGGATTTGATGTCGAGGAGGTCGCTGAGAGACCTTGTTGATCGGTTGCCCCTTGTCTTCATGGCAATCCTATCTCCGTGAGCATAGAGGGATTGGGGCCCCTCTTATGGAATGGATTGAGATGCATGCAATGAATCCTTAGGGTTACGTAGGAACCGTTAGGGTTTAGGTAAGTTTAATGCAAGGGAGAGTGACCTTGGTGTCACTCTCAAGGGGTTGATCATATGCATGAGAATGTAGTGACTTGAGTTACTTGGAACTCTTGTCTTGACATGGAATATTGAATGCATGAACGTGGGTATGCAAAGAGTATAAGGAGAGAAAATGCAATAGCAAGGTAAACGTGTATGCATGAACAGTTAAATAAGCATTATAACAGTATGAATACAGTCAATATAACAGCAGAAATAGACAGGTATAAATGAAAGTAAGAGCAGTCGCCCTTTCCTCCGTGGTTTTGAAAACGGTGCTCGTGTCTTAAATCCAGCAGAGGTTCGGCTATGCATGGTGTCTATATAAGTATGAGGTTGAGGGTTGACTAATGCATCCTAAAAAGGCTCGGTCCCCGGATCTTCAAACCTAGGCCCACTCCTTCAGGTGGTGCCATGATCGGTTGGTGATCCGTGTTGGTCCAATAGGCAACCCAAGAGGGGGGGTGAATTGGGTTTTTCGACTATTAATATAAGTTAAGATTAACTAAGATTAATCTAAACAATATAACAATAATCTATATACAAAGCAATGTTGACATGAGAAGCAAAGAAAACAGAGCAAAAGGAGAGAGACACAGATTTACCGAGGTTCAACCACAAACTGTGGTCTACGTTCTCACCCCAAGACCTCCTTGAAGCCTTCTTCCACTATGTAATCAACTATTACAAGATGGGTTGCTGATTGACAAAGTGCTCAGCTCACTTTACAAGAACTTCTCATCGAGCTTCTTCAATTTCCAAGTGGTTTTGTCCAAGCTCCACTCAAAATTTACAAGAGTTTTGCTTTATACAAGAGAACTCTCAAACTCTCAGTTACAAGTGTATAAGAGTATACAACTCACAAACAAACTCTCTAACTAGAGTAGATTTACAATCAAAGCTCACAGATGAAAGTATGGAAGAATATTCAGTGTATATCAGTGATTCTTGTCTCTTGTTGTTTCTTCCCCTTGATTCTTATGTATAAATGCAGTTGGAGGCTAGTATATATACCCTTGCATTCATTCCATCCGTTGGAGGTGGTTGGGTATCATTAATGTGCGTCCAATCCGTTATAATGTTAAGAAAAATAACCGTTATAACAGAGGGAGTCGGCTCTGTTTTGGTGGTGTCGACACTTCCTGCTTCTGCATTTATCAGATATAGTTCACTGAGTTCATGAGTCCCCTCTTCAGGTTGATGAGGCGACTCCTTGTTTATCTGTCTTCTTCATACTAGGCTTCTGCTGTCATGAGGCCACACTTCTGCTTCAGGTGTCCACTCATTGATCATTTAAACTTCCAGCCTTTTGCTTCTGCTACCAGGAGGCGACACTTTATCTTCAAGTGTCCGCTCATTGATCATCTTATCTTCAAGCCTTGGCGTCTGTCTTCATGAGCGACACTTCATAACAGTGTGTCCGCTCATTGATCATCTTATCTTCAAGCCTTGGCGTCTGTCTTCATGAGGCGACACTTCATAATAATGTGTCCGCTCATTGATTATCTTATCTTCAAGCCTTGGCGTCTGTCATCAGGAGGCGACTCCTCATTTTCATGAGTCCCCTTATTGCCTAAAATTCAGCTTTCAGATTTCTATTGATCAAGCTTTACCAAAGCACTGGTATAAGAACTTCAAGGAGTATGTCTTTGGGGTATGATGATCAATCAAATCTTCTTAACTCATCAGAGTTAACTTCTATTTAATTTGGATTGAATCAATCATTGGATGTTGATTTTCTTCTTGAATCTCAAACTGCCAAAGCTTCATTTGATCAAGGCTTAATCTTTTCTTCTTCATTTGCAAAGCTTCTTCAATCATTGTAGAACATCTTCTTCAATGCCAGTCTACCACAATCATGTGAAGCATCACAATGCTTCAATTCTTATTTCCTCTCTTTGTTAGCAATTCTTCATTCTTCATTACAGAACACTTCAATGAGACTTTTACAGACTTGATGAAATCTCTTCACACATCTAATCTTCATTGATCCTTTACATTATAGAAGAATACTTTACTTGGATTCCATGTAGAGATCAAATATTCATTGTGAGCCATCTTCTCAGCAATTTTAATCACATTGTCTTGAATTAGTCTTAAGCATACCAGATGAGATCATCTCTTGAGCATTTTCCAAACTCTTCAACAACCAATTCATCTTCAACTGAGCATTGCACTTCTTCAACTCATCTTTGCATATTCTGATGAAATCTTCTTTAGGTATTAACATCATCTCCATTCTTTGTCTTTAACTGATCATTCCATTTCCTCAACTGATGAAGTCTTCAGCCTATCTTGCGAATCAATCTTCATTGAATGTAAGTCATTTTCTTGAAGTAGAGGTAGGCATCTTTTCTTAGTTTGGTTCATTGCATAGCCCTTTGAATTCATTGCTTGCATCTTGAACTTGTTGTGCATTTCTTTGATATGTATTAGACTTAAGATCTAACTTTAAGTCTAAGTTATGAGCTTTGTTAATCTGCACACTAAGTAGATTCATTAGTAACATAACACAAGGTTTAGTTATCATCAAAATCAACATGGGAATTAACCTTGAGTCAACAAGGATCAACCTTGACTCAACAATCCGAGCGGGGGAACCATCAAGAGGCTGTAGGCGAAGAAACTAACACAGCATCTTGCCCACAACCAATATACCGTTCCCCCTTTCTAACTAGAAAGGACATATCAGGGTAATAATGCAAGTAAGCAGAATGCAAGTGCACAATGCAGTGTGTGTGTGATTTTTTTAAAAATGGAGGAAAGAGCCCAACAACTCCCATTCATCCTATTCATCACATTCATGCATAGCAGTTAATAAAATTTAAACAAAATGTGTACCTACAAAACAAAGATGCAAGTGTTAGTATGTGGATGACAAACATAATACAAGATAATATGAATAAATGCATGTTTTTTTTTTTTTTTTTGAAAACAATTTTGAAAATTTAGCTTTGAAAATTTAAAGTGAATAGGATTAAACTAAGTTAATTGAAGACTCTACATGGGTAAAGGGTAAAGAGACATGACTACGGCCTAACCCTCTAAGGTCCCCAGCGAAGTCGCCAGCTGTCGCGCCCAGATTTTTCGCACTCGAGGAATACTCACACAAGCGGGAAAAATACTGTACTCTCTCGTTAGAACTCACCCTCGTAGAAGAATGAGTGCGACTAGGTTTAAATTGAAAATAGATTTGAATAAAGGGCTTTTGGAAAAAGATTTGGAGTCGCCACCTAACTTGGTTAAGGTGAGTTAGGTCACCTAAAAACTAAGCATAATCTGAAAACTACACTTAGGGTTTTTGAAAAAGGTTTTTGAAAATACTTCCTCAAAATAGGGTTTTTAGGAAAACGGGTTGTTTAGCAACCTTTGAAAAACATTTAGCCCTTTTTAGAAAAATAACTCCTTTTTGGTCTGTGAAATCAGTGATCTAGGTTCGGAGGTTGGTTATGTGTAGGGAAGACACACTAAGCCATCACCCTACCCCGCCCTTTCGGTACTTACATGTCAATCTACCCTAGATTCACCTATGAGAGTCTTCAACTAACTAATGTTCAATCCCATCCACTTTGAAAAAGAATGTTTGAAAAGATATGATGCATGATATACAAGTGCAAGATAAGAGAATTGATTTAGAAATTGATTTGAAAAGAAATTGATTTGATTTAAAAAGAGATTTTAAAAGATAGATTTGAAATTGAAATTGAAAAGAGATTTGAAAAGAGTTATGGAATTGGAAACTTAAAAAATGTTGTAGAATTGGAGATTGGAAAGAAATTGCAGAAATAGAAATTGAAAGATGTTGTGAAATTTGAGATTTGAAAAGTGTTGTGACCGCACACATGGGGGTTGCCTTCGTATTCTTTTGGACGAATCAGGTCAGTCGTAGCTCGGACAAGAGTCCGATTGAAAATAGAATGTTTGATTTGAAAAAAGAGTTGAATTGGAAATTGAATTGGAAGATTGAGAAATTGAACTTTGATTGGAAGATTTGAAAAGATTTGATTTTGAAAGACTTGATTTTAGGAAACCTAGACTTAGGAAAGAGAGGACTTAGAAAAGAAGGATGGGATTTGACTTAGAAAGATTTTGGAAAAGAATTGACTTGAAGATTGGATTTGGAAGATTAGGAAAGCTTGAAATTAGGAATGATTCAGATTAGAAAAGTTTCGAATTAGGAAAGTGTCATTTTAGGAAAGTTTTGGAATTAGGAAAGTTTTGAATTAAGAAAGTTTCAACTTAGGAAAGTTTTGGATTAGGAAAGTTTCAACTTAGGAAACTGTTGTTTTAGGAAAGTTTCAACTTAGGAAAGTGTTGTTTTAGAAAAAGTTTTGAAATTAGGAAGTTTTGAAAGTTGAAAAGTTTTGAATTTGGAAAGTTTTGAAATAGGAAAGTTTTGAAAATTAGAAAGTTGAGTTTAGAAAGTTTTGAAATTTGGAAGGATTTGAAATTTGGAAAGTTTAAGATTTAGAAAGTTTTAGAGTTTGAATTTTAGAAAATCTTGAGATTAGGAAAGGTTGAGTTTAAGAAAGATTTGAAAACTTGAATTTAAAAAGGTAAGATTTGGAAAGGGGGTTGAATTAGGAAAGATGTGAAAGTTGAAAGTTTTAGGAAACTTATGGTTTAGGAATGTAGGAAATTAGGAAAGATTTGAATTAAGAAAGATTTAGATTTTGAGTTTTAAAATTTAGGAAAGATTGTTATGTTCAAGTTTTGGAAACTTAAGACTTAGGAAAGTGGAAGATTAGGAAGGAGTTGAATTAGGAAAGATTTGGATTAGGAAGGGATTGGATTTTGTTCCTAAAAGAGAAATGTTTGATTTTGTTTCTAAAAACGGATGATAGGATCTAGTTTCCTAAACGGGAGATTGGATTTGGTCAAAGATTTGGAAAATGAAGTTTTAGAAACCCTAAATTTGGAAAACTATAGTTTTGACATAGAAAATAGGTTTTGAAAATATGTATAGTTTTGATGTAGAAAAAAAAAAGGTTTTGGAAATCTTGATTAGGGGTAAAGTTTGAAAATCATGTTTTTGGAAGGGAAAATTAGAGTTTCTTAATTGTGAGTTCTAAGGCTTTACTTGGGCTCTAAGAAAAGATATTTTTGGAAAGTACGTTTTTAGGAATGAGTTTTTGGAAGGAAATCCTAGAGAGGAGTTTCTAGAGGAAAGATTTTGGAAAGAGAGTTTTTGGGAAGATTTTTGGGGAGAGTTTTTCTAGGAAAGAGACCTAGTGAACGTTTTTGGAAAGTGGACTTTGAAGAGTGCGTTTTGGAAAGGAGTTGAAAAAGGAGGTTTTGAAAAAATAGATTTTTTGGAAAGAGTTTTTGAAAACAATTTTGGAAAGAAGAGTTTTTGGGAAATATGTTGAAAAAGAGATTTTTAGGAAGGGATTTTTGAAAAGAGAGTTTTTAGAAAGTGTAAAAACGTCTCACTTTCCTAAAGCGATTCTAGCCATAAAAAGGCTAGAACCACTTTAAGAAAGTGGTTTTGAAAACAAGGAGTTGAAAATATAAATCATACCGGTCTCTTTAAATGTAACACTTTCCTAAAGCAATCTTAGCCATGGAAAGGCTAGAATCATCCTAGGATTGTGATTTTGAAAACATGTTTTGAAAAAAGAGATTTTGATGCAACTTTGAAAACAAGTTTAAAAACGATTTTGAAAACAACTTTGAAAACGATTTTTGGAAGATGCAAGACCATGATATGCACAATGCAATTTTGGGGTCGTGAACATACAAGGTTAAGGCTTCACCACATAATCAAGGGGGCCGGACCCACGTGGTCTCTGGTTAGACTAGAAGAAAGCCCCCAACACGGTGACTCTCCAATAGCCCAATCCTACACATGGACCGGGAATCCCCTTGTTTCAAGCATGCAAAGAAATGGGGGAAAAGAGATGGGGGATTAAAATAGAGAAAATCCAAGTGGGTTAGGAGAGAGAAGAGAGAGGGGGAAGTGTGGAAATTTAAATGGAGAACCTACCTTGTATCTTGTTTATTTTGCGCGCCTTGCTTTCTTCGGTCTTTGTCTTGATCTTCGTCTTCAATCTTCAAGAGCCGCCTTCAATCTTCAAACTTCAGATTGCAACTCTTCAAGTCTTCGAAGGAGGGTTGAAAGTTAGTGTATGAGTGTATGAGGGTGTGTATGAGTGTATAGGAGGCTAGGGTTTAGTGTATGGTGGCTAGGGTTTGGAAAACCTAGGGAAGCTAGGGTTTAGGAGGTGCTCGAGCTCTGTATATCAAAAGATAGGATTTTTAGACTGAGTTTACGCATCCTTTTCACGTTGGAAGAGGCTTTGTATTTATAGAGGTTGGATAAACCTGGCGCCTGTTGCAGTGGCGCTAGGCTATTTTTTGGCTTGGCGCCATTACTAGTTGCCTTAGTCATTTAGGAAATGTTTAAGGTTGGCAAACAACGTATCTTTGACTAGATTTGGGGGCCTGTACTAGTGACTACCATGCAATTTTTAGCCTGGCTTCACTAGAAGAGGGGGATGCTTTTAATGAGGGTAGTGGTCCAGAGGTGTGTCCTATCATGGTGGTGGGTCAATAGACCCCCACTTTTGAACTTTTGACCCCTAACCCTACCAAGCCCCAACCATCCGAACTAGAGGCTCTTACGCCCGATAGGAAGCCTTTGCCTTCTATACTTAAATATGTATTTTTGGGTAAAGGTGAATCTTATCCCGTAGTGATATCTTCATCACTTACGGAGGCTCAAGAAATGAGCTTGTTGGAGGTGCTCAAAAAGCACCGGAAAGCCATAGGTTGGACAATCGTCGATTTGCACGGCATTAGCCCACTTGTTTGCACTCATCGCATATATTTTGAGGAAGGGGCTAAGCCGGTGCGCCAAATGCAACGCCGATTGAACCCAACTATGAAGGAAGTTGTGAGGGGTGAGGTGCAAAAACTTCTTGATATGGGTATTATATACCCAATTGCCGACTCTAAATGGGTGAGCCCCACCCAAATTGTCCCCAAAAAGTTCGGGGTGACGATAGTTGAAAATAAGAATAATGAATTAATACCTACCCGCATCCAAACCGGGTGGCGTATGTGTATAGACTACCGTCGTTTGAATGCCGTAACTACTAAGGATCATTTTCCCCTTCCCTTCCTTGACCAAGTCTTGGAGCGGGTAGCGGGACGGGCCTACTATTGTTTCCTTGATGGTTACTCCGGATATAATCAATTGGAAATCGCCATGGAAGACCAAGATAAAACCACATTTACATGCCCCTTTGGTACATTTGCTTACAAGCGAATGCCCTTTGGGTTAAGCAATGCTCCCGCCACTTTTCAAAGATGCATGATAAGTATTTTTAGTGATATGGTGGAGCGAATTTTAGAGGTCTTTATGGATGATTTTTCCATATATGGGGACAACTTTGCTTAATGTCTTCAAAACTTAGAGTCAGTACTAAAACGTTGTGAGGAGAGCAACCTTGTGTTGAATTGGGAGAAGTGTCACTTTATGGTGACACATGGTATAGTCCTAGGCCACATCATCTCCGGAAGGGGCATTGAGGTAGATCCCGCCAAGGTCGAGCTTATTCAAAAGCTACCCTCCCCTAGGAACGTGAGAGATGTGAGATCTTTTCTTGGGCATGCCGGTTTTTATCGGCGCTTCATTCAATCATTTAGTTTCATTTCTAGGCCCTTATGTGCCCTCTTGGCAAAAGACGTTCCATTTGAGTGGACTCTATCTTGTCAGCTAGCTTTTGATAAGTTGAAAAATCATTTGACTACGGCTCCCATAATCCGGCTTCCGGATTGGAGCCTACCCTTTGAATTAATGTATGATGCTAGCGATTTTGCTGTGGGGGCTGTGTTGGGCCAACGAAATGAGAGGAAACCTTATGTGCTCCATTATGCGAGCAAAACATTGAATGAGGCCCAAATAAATTATACCACCACCGAGAAAGAACTTTTGGCTATTGTGTTTGCTTTGGATAAGTTTCGCTCTTATTTAGTGGGGTCTCATGTGATTGTTTTCACCGACTACGCTGCACTTAAATACCACTTGTCCAAACAAGACGCAAAGCCTCGATTAATTAGGTGAATTCTCCTTCTTCAAGAGTTTGATCTTGAAATTAGGGATAAAAAGGGGGTGAAAAACGTTGTCACGGATCATTTGTCCCGCCTCCTTTTTGGGCACCCTACCAAAGATGACTCTCCTATTTGTGAGACCTTTCCCGACGAGCAACTCATGTCTTGCAACGCCTTGAATCAAGTCTTAACTCCTTGGTACACCGATGTGGTCAACTATTTGGCCACAAAAGCCATTCCTTCTCATTGGTCCGCATTGGATAAGAGGCGATTCTTTAGGCTTGTGAGACAAATTTTTTGGGTCGAGCCTTATTTGTTCAAATATTACTCGGATCAAGTTGTACGGCGATGTGTGCCGGATGAGGAATTTGAAAGTGTAATGAAATTTTGCCATTCTCATGCATGTGGGGGCCATTTCTCTTCTAAGAAAACCGTGGCAAAAATTTTGCAAAGTGGAATCTATTAGCCGACTATGTTTAAAGATGTGCATTCATTTTGTATGGCGTGTGATAGATGTCAAAGGCTCGGGAGCCTTTCTAGGAAACACATGATGCCCCTTAACCCTATCCTTGTTTTGGAGGTTTTTGATTGTTGGGGTATAGATTTCATGGGTCCATTTCCTAGTTCTTTTTGGTATCTTTATATCTTAGTGGCTATAGATTATGTTTCCAAATGGGTAGAGGCAATACCGGTACGAACCAATGACCACCAAATTGTGGTCAAATTTTTTAAAGAATACGTTTTTTCCCGGTTCCAAATGGGTCGCTCCCATTTCTATAATAAGCCATTAGGGATACTCATGAGAAAGTACGACATTATTCACAAAGTCAGTTTGCCATACCATCCCCAAACACAAGGTCAAGTCGAATTAGCCAACCGTGAAATTAAGACAAAACCATTCTAGGTGTCTCCCCGTACCGTTTTGTGTATGGAAAAGCATGTCACCTCCCAGTTGAGGTTGAACATAAGGCATATTGGGCTGTTCGGCAATATAATGAGGGGTTGGGTGAACTGGTGACCACCGCAATCTCCAATTGAATGAGCTAGATGAAATAAGAAATGATGCTTATGAAAATGCAAAAATTTCAAAGGCTAAAATGAAAGTCCGTCATAACCAACACAGTCATCGCAAATCTTTTCATACTGGTCAAAAAGTTCTTCTCTACAATTCCCGGTTGCATCTCTTTCTGGGGAAGTTGAGGAGTAAATGGTTCGGCCCCTACCAAATTAGGGAAATCTTTACCTATGGTGCTATTGAGGTGCAAAATCTTAAGAATGGCACACCTTTCAAGGTCAATGGGCAAAGGTTAAAGCCTTACTTCGAGCCCTTCCGAGGCGAGGTAGATTGTGTGGATCTCATTGATCCACCAATCTTGACTTGATGATTGTCCCCTATGTACTCCCGCCCTCTCGTGGTTGTTGTCCTGGTCTCTTTCGTGTTATTGTTGCTTTGAGGACAATGCAACCTCTTAAGTGGGGGGTGGGGTGAGCTTGTTTCGCGCTCGATTTTTGTGTAAAGTTGTATAGTTTGTTTTGTTTTATTTTATTCTTTTGGAGTTTTTGTTGTTTAATTTAGTTTTTGTTTAGTCTCTTGAGTATTCTGGTTTTTCTTGTGTATAATCGAAGTTTTTGGGATTTACCGTTCGGACAGTGCGTCCGAATGCGTTTGTCCATTCGGACGGTGCGTCCGAACGCTTACTTTACCGTTCGGATGGTGAATTCGAACGGCCTGTTTGTGTAATCATTTCCCGTTCAGACGGTATCTAGATGCGGGTTGATTGGACCGTTCGGACGGATTTTTGACCATTCGGACGCCTTTTTGACAGTTCGAACGGTGATTATCCGTTCAGACGGTGCGTCCGAACGGTATCCAGACGCGCGTCAAATGCTTAGCGTCCCCTATAAATAGGCAGCATCTGTATTGAGTTCAGACTCACTACAGATGCTATATGGGGAGTTTTTGAGAGTTTTGAGAGCTTCTGGACGACAGTAGAGCCCTGCCGGAGCCCGAGCACGCGCCCTTGACTCCTCCACCCTTTGTTTCACGCTTCCCTAGGTATTCCTGTATCTTTCCTCGCATATTTTATTCTCTGCCTAGGAGACTTTATAGGGTGTTTAGATATTTATGGCAGGCAGAGGGGCCCCAGGTGTCCTTCCGGTTGGCGCAGCTGAGGCTAAACCAGCCCCAGCCTATGATGTCACTCGTTTTGTGTCGGAGGATGCCTTCGAGGCATTCTCCCAGACTTGGATTAAGAGGGGTATAGTTCTTGAGCGCCAAATGGACCTAGATCAGTTTAGGGACCCCGGATTTTTGTGGGCCCAGGCCTTTGAGGCCCGGGGTTGTCCCTTTCACTACCTTCGAGGGGGAGACCATATTTGTCTTGCTCGCTGAGTTTATGGCGAACGTGATAGCCTGTTGTATTACCCCAGGACACGAGCAGATTACATCTAGGGTTAGGGGGTTTGACATTGGGATCACCCTCGGCACTTTTGCGAAGTTGTATGGGCTGCCTAGGGTGGCAGACCCTCAGTATGGTTTCCCATCTAGGGGGGCCCTGGATGACTTCAGGGTCATGTCCAACGTGGTTTGCCTCCCAGACACTGATTGGGGTATGCGTCGACAGTTGGCGGTTAGCTCATTGCTTCCGATTTACGCCTCCTTATACATTTTTTGTTGTCAGTCCGTTTACCCCATTGCTACACATTCCGAGGTTAAGAGGGGTAGGGCGAGTCTTTTGTGGGCTATTGGGACGGGTAAGACCATAGATCTCCTGTTATATCAGTTTAGAGCCCTAGCGGAGGAGGTCTTGCACCCGCGTGCTCAAGGATCCATCCCTTTCGCGGTTCTTTTGACACGAGTGATCGAGACTACTTTCAGGGTCCCTGCTATTGGACTTCCTCGTCTCCTGCAGTCAAGGGAGCCCATCGGTAGATCCACCATCCAGCGGGGATTGAGATCTCGCAGATTGCAGCAGTAGCAGCAGGAGCAGTTCCAACCACAGCCACAGCCACAGCCGCAGCCAGAGCCACAGCCACAGCAGCAGCAGCAGCCAGGCCTTGCTGACCCGGATCTTGCTGACCCGGACTAGTATGACCCGGATATTCATCAGCATCAGCAGCAGCAGCACTTTCAGCCACCGCCGATGCCCGATCCAGCATTGCAGATGCTCGAGCAGATGTGGCAGACCTTAGATATGTTAGTTGCGGGATCAGCATAGCAGTCTGCCGACATTGCTAGGCTGGAGGCTACCCACGCAGCTCATTTTGCTGCACTTGAGGGCCAGATCCGAGCCCAGTCTGAGCAGATTATTGTACTTCAGGGTCAGACCTGAGGCCAGACCAAGATCATAGAGGAGTTATTTATTGAGGTTCGGGCCCTTAGGTCAGCTGTTGCTCCAGATGATGATGGAGATGATTGATAGTCTAAGATTGTGATGCAATTTTGTACACACATAGCATATCATTGCATCATGTTTTGTATATTGTTTTGACATAGTGTATAATGTTTTGATATAGTGGATTATATTTTGAGCTTTCTTTACTGTACATCATTTATTTTTGTATCCCCTTGTTCTTTATCTTGTATTTTTGGATGGTTTAGCTACAAGTGTTCTCAGATTTTGGTTTATGTTACTCGCCTGTACCATTTTGATGGGGATTTTGGTATTGTATGGTATCGGTATTAGTCTTCATTTCTCTCACGCATCTAATTACATCTCTTGTTATGTATGCTTTCCTAGCTTTTGCGATAGATGCGTTAACTCCTCATTTTTGATGCACTATAACATTGTTTTTAACATTAAGACCCAACCTAGATTGAGATGGACTTGTTGTCTTACTTTTGACTCCATGGAAAATGCTTGATTCATGCATTGGTAGAAAGTTATACACTTTTCACATGAATTATGCTTCGCAATATATTTTTGTTACTCTACTTTGCATTTTCGTCCATACCTAGTGGAGATTATCACCTTGTGAGCTTTAGAGCGTTTACCATCTTTTTGAGAGTCTACATTTACTCAAGGATTGATCTTTCACCTTCATTTCTCTTGAATAACTTCTTTATGCTTGCATTTGGTTCACAAGATGAGTTCTGATCTTGATATTGACACTTTTACTATGTGGAATATTATAATTTGGCATCTTTATGTAATTCTAAGCCCATTTCCTTCTTGATAGCTATTATCCTTTTTTCTTTCACCATATAATCCATTTATCATTTCATTTATCACTAACTTCTTCCTCGAAAGATATCATTGAAATTTTTGCACTTCATAACCCTATTTTATACTATGTTGGGGAAACGAAGATAAAAACAAAAAAAACAAAAGAGAAGAAGAAGAGTAAGAGAAAAGAAAAAGAAGTGGGTATATGATAAAAAAAAAATAAGAAGAAGAAGAAGAAGTTATGAGCATCATGCAAAGTGGCATCGAAGTTATAGAGAAGGAGTTGTAAAAAATTCAAAATGTTTATTGTTCGGATCTTTGGGTACATAACAAGGGAGGAGTTGGATATGATATCTTTTCATCATCTCATTGACATGTGATGTGTTTTGTATTTACCTCTCATCATTCCTATTTTACCTCTTCGCCTTCCAAATCACTTAATCGATCCAAAGGTGCATCATTATAATTTTCATTAGAGTAAAAGTTTTATCTTATCAATTCTTTGAATTATTGCGCATCTATGAACATTCTTTCATGAAGTTATGCCAAAGGCGATACACATATATGTTGTCCAGCTCTTTGTTTTGGATATGTTCATTTGTTTTGCCTTATAAATTTATTCCATTGTTAAACATATCATTGTGTGAACTATGTAGGCCTTTCTTTCCGAGTGTATGTCCGGTGAGGACTGAATCAAAACTTTATGGTTCAGAAGTGTATAATTGAGTTCCTTATATATTGCGTAGCATTGGCTTATCAAGCACACACGCACAAACTTCTCTAGTGTATGAATTTTTGCATAAGCTCCTGCATGTGTTTGAGGTTTGAGATGCGTCCATCGATATCTTGAGTGGGTTGTGCATACCTTGTTTCATTTTTTGTCTTTAATTATCTCCTGTCTATAACACTTTTTTGCTAGGGACTAGCAAAAGCTAAGTTGGGGGGTGTTGATTCCACTATAAAAGTGTAATCTTTATCCCCTAATTAATTGTTTGTTAGCCTCTACATAGGTATTAGAATAGATTTTTAGCAATAAACTGATTTAAAGTGGTTTTTCATGTGTATTGTAGGTTTTTGGTGATAAAATGGTAAAAAAATGGCTTAAAGAGAAGAAGTCCATTTGGACGGACCATTCGGACGGGCGAATTACCGTTCGGACGCTACGACGGAGATCGGAGTTCCAAAGTCTATATTTCCCGTCCAAAGCCGTTCCAGAGTCCATATTTCCTGTTCTAAGCTATCATAGAGTCGTTTTTTTTCGGTCGAAGAAATACAGAGTAGAGATTCCTCGTTTAAAGACCGTCCGAACGGTTATGCCACCGTCCGGACGGTGCATCCGGACGCTATTCAGACGTACTTAGGATGCACTTCGGACTGTGAGCGCAGATTTACCCTACAAACCAGCAGTCGAAGCAAAAGTGTGGTTAGGTTAGTTTTTAGGGTTTGAGCTGCGGGTAGAGAGGGAGAATAGGGGAAAATCATGTATTTTGCTTAGATTTATTTTACTTTGTTGTATTTAGGACTTTAGGAAGTGTTTAGATAGTTTTCTAGTGTTGATTTAGTGTAATTTTTCACATTTGCTATAGTTCAATATATATTCACTTTTGATTTAAAGTCAAGATGTTGTCTCTACACTTTGGAAAGCTCTCAACCATGGAATTTTCAAGCTAAACTCATTGTTTGGGAACAAATGTGAAGATATACCAAAGAAAGCATGAAAAATGAAAGCAGAGTTCTTGAATCTTGTTGAATATCTATTTTGCATATTTTTCTCTAATTATATTGGAATTAATTGTTGTAGAAATCTTAGATCTATAATCATAGTTAATAACATGTGATTTATTTCTAAAGAGCCCATAAATGGTGATAAAACTTAATTCCAAAATAATTAGAGATCCATAAATTTTCAAAGCTAAACTTTCCGAATCAAGGGCCTTTGGACGGTTCTTGATTTGAGTTAACCCAAACTCCTCCTTTCAAATTCCGTGCTAGAATTGGTAGATTGGAACATTTGAACCCAAACCCCCTTTTTAATCAAGTTAAATCCCTATTTGTGCTTATTTGGAATTTTGGTAAAATTAAGAGTTAATTTACTCATAATTGTAGTTGTTGTAGTGGAATTTTCATAATTGTCAAATTGCTTTAGTTAGAATCAAGTTGTTGGGTTTAATTTTAATTCAATTGTTTGCCTAGTTGCTAGTAAACCAAACCCTCAAACACCAAAAGATTTTCGGTCAATTTTAGTTGACATAGCCATCGATTGCACTCTTGGTTTGCGATTGCAATTTGAATAAGTTTTTAAACTTTACTCGTTTCTATTGCTAGATTGGCACAAGTCTCATGGGAGAACACGATAGTGGGAGTACCCCCACTTAAACTACAAGCACCTCCATCGCGGTGAGCGTGGAAAGGACGAGTTAATGTGTTTTTGTCAGTTTGAATGTGAGTCCGATTGAGCCGGAGATTGCCAAGTGGATAAAAATTGGGTGCTTTCATCTTCCATTCCCAAGGTTTCAAAGGCCATAGTCAATCGCTGAAGTTTGGCTATTTTTACAGTTGTTGTACCCTCATGAGTAATCTGTAAAATATCCTTTGCCTCTTTCGCGATTTCATTGTTTGAGATTCATTGAAACTTCTCAACTGTGACTCCAATAAAGATGGCATTCATGGCTTTACAATTCCACCCATAATTTTCAAAATCAATTTTATCCCATTGATCTGATGATTTTGAAATTGTTGTTTCACCAAATGCAACGGTGGGTGGAGTCCAGCCATTCATAACAGCAAGCTAAATGCGTTCATTAATTAACTTAAGAAAAGCTCTAATCTTTGCTTTCCAATAGGAATAGTTAGTTCTTTCAAGCAATGGAGGTTTAGCAGTAAGACTACCCCCTTTAAGTAAATTTATAGATTTAGGCTATCAGGATCTCACTCTTTCAAAAGTCAAAATATTTTTTAGTGTCCTGCTTTGATACCAATTGAAAAAACCTACCCTTATCCATAGCTTTGCTAAAGAATGAGTATTGATGCAATACTATTATAGTTATTACTATGGCTAAGTGCAATACCAACGTATGCTAATGATAGGTAAAGTAACAAACCAATCACGTAATTGACACAAATGACTTTTGCAATGGAAACCTAAATTAGGAAAAAACTACATGTTCCCTTTGTGTGACAAAGATCATGCACTAAAACCAATGTCAACAGTTACAAGATCACTTACAACCCAATCCCCAATCGACTCCTCGATCACTAGGTTGACTAGAACTTGCTTGACTCCTCGATACATTGTTACCGTGCTTGACCATTGTACAGATCCCCTTAGTACGAATTTTGATTCTCAAACTTCTTTAAGACTTCAGTTTTCTTCAATGAAGTTGAAGAAGATTTATTTCTAAGAATCAATTGTGAGATCTTTACATGTTTTGAGATGTTCTCTTTTGTGTATGCTTGATGGCGGTTCAACTCTAGGACTTTGGAAGACGTGCCTCAATATATAGGCAGGTCAAAAGAATCGGCGGCGTGCTTCCCTAAGTTTAATCTCGCTTGTCTCGTGGCCGCTAGGTCTAACGAGATTCAAACTGCCAGATAAGGTGCTCACTGTTTCTTTCATCGAGAGGTATCGAGGTCCAGTGAGGTCCAAACTATCAGATAGGGTGCTCACTGTTTCTTTCATCAAAAGGTATCGAGGTCTAGCGAGATCTTGGCATATTTACACCCAATTTGTTTCTTCCATAGAGACTCATCAATGTCTATCAAAGTCACAAATCAATTACTTTATGTATTATCCAAGACTCTCTTAGCATGAGCTCGAATGAATAGGCATTACAAACATTTCGAATGTTTGTGATAGACATCCCAACATTCCAAATTACAAGGAATAAGATTCATCACGAAATTTAACCAACTACATAATGTTACAGATATATATTTTCCACTTAGGTTTCATAAACTTATTATAATGTTAATTCTCTAGGCATGGAATTAGTGGTTTCTAAGGCGAGTTACAGAAACATTTCTCTCTCAAGCTTGATGTGCTATGGATTCTATACTTTTGTATGGCTTATTGTGGTCAAAGAAAAGATAAACAAGAAAAAAGGAAGGTATTTAATGATACTGTCCTTGCCAAAGTTTTCTTTTCTTTTTTTTGTTTCCTTGCACATAAGAGTAGGATGGATTCTATCCTTTTGTATGGCTTCTTGTAGTCACAGAAAAGGTAAATAAGAAAAAAGGAAGGTACTTAATGATACTGTCCTTGCCAAAGTTTTCTTTCCTTTTTTTTCCTTGCACATAAGAGTAGGAGCCAGTTACACGAGGATTAATACGACTAGACGAATGTGTCATATACGGAGGAACTTAGTCAAAGACTTCCCGATCCTTAACTTAAGAAGGAGATAACTCAACCAACAAGGCAATTCCGCCCTCAGCTGAAGCGCTATTAGACAGTGAAAGAGTAAATCAAACTCGTGATGTAAAGCATGAGTAGGAGCGCCATTTACCACTAGGGTTGACCCCACTCATTATCCTTCCCAAAGTTATGCACGAAATGTAGAATTTGTTGCAGCATTCATTCCATACTTGTGCACCAAGTGTGGAATGCTTTCTTTTTCTTTCTTCTTCTCTGGTTCTATTTGTTTTACTTCTATAACTTATCTTATTCTTTTCCTCTCTCTCACTCTCCCTTTGATCTCTCTCATAGTGTCTCTATCTATCTATCTATCTCTCTCCGTCGCTCCTTTTTGTGATTATTACGCTAAATTTCTATTATAAAATGAGCTTTACTCCCATAATCTGTCAACTTGTTTTCTTCTCCCATTGGAAATTGTGAGGAAGCCAGTCGTTTGATCTTAATATTATTTCTTCTATATTTAGTCCCCTTCTTCATTTGACACAATATTAGCAGGATTACTAATAAAGAAGCTTTCTGCAAGTAAGTTTTTTTCTTTAGTACATTCAAGTCATAGTCTACATTCAATCTAAATCCAAACATAACGAAAGGAAATTAAAGTGGTTGTTATGGGATCTTTTGATCCTCAGTCTATTGAGTTGGGAAAGCATAAACTTCGTGAGGGTACAAAGCAGCGGATGTTCATTCCACAATGGGCATACTCCTTTCATGACCTTTCTTCTTTATCAAGGGCCGCTTCAGATGCTCCCTCTTTTTCATTCATTCATTTTTTTTTTCCTGGTTGTGCACTCATAGTTTTAATTTTAATTTAATCTAATAACAAATGAGTCTTTAATTTTTTTGGTTGTGCTTAGGCATTTTCATTATGAGTCTTTACCTTCTTTGCAAATAACAAATGTATTTTCCACTTAGGTTTTACAATCTTATGGTAATGTTTATTCCGCATGGAAGTATTGGTTTCTGAGGCAAGTGATTAGTTTGTCTCTCAAACTTGACGTGTTATGGATTACATATATACTTCTGTTCGGCTTCTTGTAGTCAAAAGAAAAGTATTTAATGATGCCATCCTTGCCAAAGTTATCTATTAATTTTTTTTTTTTGGCATTTTGTATGTAAGAGGGCGAAATCAAACTCATGACGTAAAGTACGCATAGGGGCTCCATTTACCACTGGGGCTGACCCACTCATTGTCCTTGCCAAAGTTATGCACGCAATATAGAATTTGTTGAAGTATGGACTGGTTTCTTTTTCTTTTTTCTTCTCTTGCTCTATATATTCTACTGCTGATTCTTTTCCTCTCTCTCGCCCTCCCTTTGATCTCTCTCTCTCTCTCTCTCTCCCCTTGATTAACATGCTAATTTCCTATTATAAATTGAGCTTTCTTCCCATAATCTGTCAACTTCTTTTATTCTCCCATTAAGAAATAGTGAGGAAGCCAGTCGTTTGATCTTAATATTATTCCCTGTATAGTCCTCTTCTTCAGCTGACACGAATTTAGCGGCGTTACCAATAAAGAAGCTTTCTGCAAATAATTTCTTTTAATACATTCAAGTCATTAGTTTTTGTTATTTTATATATATTCAAGCCATATTATCTCTTGGTTTATATGAGTGTGTGAAAATTTCTGTTCTATGGCCACACCGACAACAATAGTGATAGCATATTGCATAGCAGTTATTTGTCTCCAACATGCATTATATTCTTTTTCTTATGTATAAGTATTTTGTATGGTCATAAGGCAGACTTAAATTTAGCCCTTCTCTGTTGCATTTTTTTCCAATATATATGATGAGATAAGCCAATATTCATATAAAAGGGAAAGAGCAAATACAGCAAATACGACTAGACTGTCCATTTTCTAAATGATGCTCCCGCTTAAGTAATATTCTTCCAACTTTGTTTCTTTGCTTGATAAGATAAGGTCAACAATAACTAATGGATAGTGAAGCAATTAAGGAGCAAGCTATCAAGAAGTAAGTTTTATGATCACCAATCAATTAAAATCTGAACCATCATCCTATACAAACCGAATTTTTCTACATAAAATTCATACAAATTGATGTGGCTACTTGTAGCATTTCATTTTAAACCAAAGCACCCATCATTTTGGTTCATAGTTTAAAAAATGCTACTGCCATGTTACTTTGGTGGAGTTTTCTGTAAAAAAAAATCTTTAAGAATATAAATTTTTATATACAAATGGATTGATCTTATACGTAAGTATTACTTTTTTGGGAGTAAAATTTTTGTCTATTTATAATTTTCATAATGAATTAAAAAGCTTAGATCCCAAAACCACAGAGGAATGGTCCTCCTAGCATGAGCATGGGCTCCTTGAATATGCATACACTATATCTCTTTTACCTTACAAAGATTACACTTTCTAGTCACCTACTTTACGTGGTGCTAAAACAGCTTGACTTATCTTGAAACACACATCTTGATTAAAGAACGTTCATGAAAGCCAATGTTACTTATAGGCAATACAAGACTAAAATACTTTTGAGTAACTTTAAAAGTTATTAGAAAATTTGGAAAGATGGAAAGCTAAGGAGCTATATTTCCTTTGTCTGTATAATTTTATTTCAACTCACAAATTCATAATTCTCTGTGACATATCAGCACGAAATGCTTTATCTAAGACAGTGCTGTTACAGACCATGCTGATCTCAACATTCTCTGCATTTCTGCTAAATTACTAGATTCACCCAAACGTTGGTTCTTATCACGTTCCTCCTTTCCGATTTCTTATGCAACAGATTACATGGAACTAACTTGCTACAACAGAAAAGAAAACCAATTTTCTACGTTGGATCTTCTTATAACTGAAGGAAGTTCCAGGTATTTCTCCTTCTCGTCTTACTCTCAAACTCGTAGTGGTAACGTTCGATCCAAAGGGTGACCAATATATATATTAATGTAATACTAATATATATATACATACATATGGCTGGTGCAAAAAGAAACGATCATTTTGTGTTTTAGAAGATAAAATATGAAAAATTGGACATGTAAATCTCTAACATGTATACATATGCCTCAATGTATTTAATGTTTTATTGATTTTAATTAATGCTTCCTTCTGATAAAAATGTTTCCATTAGTTGAACTCCCCCTCCTTTTGTTGAAGTCTACTTTCGTTTTGTCTTTCTATTATGTTTTCTTTTTGCTCTATGCTCTTTAATCTATATTTATTCTTTTTTTTAAATTTTGTGAATGTAACTTGTTTTTGTAAAGATCAATCGAAATTATATATTTTTTTTCCATCATTCTAATTGAAAAAAGATTAATTTTGTTGCTCTTTATTTGTTACAATTATCTTACTACTTAAAACTCCTCAACACCAAACACTCTCATTCACTTCACTCATCAATCAAACTGACGGTGCTAACAGTCTAAATTTTTTGGTCCATTTCTTTTCTAAATGAGCTGTAGTTGCCTTTTATCAACTGAAACTCATTTGGTAGGAAATTACTTCCAGGTGAGGCCAAGGTATGTATGTTTGACATTGGGAATCGGAGTTGTGCCGTATTTTGTTATAGGTAAGTTTGTACCCCTTCCAGAAAATGAACATATCGAGAGAAGGTGCAGATCATCTCACCATTCGTATTAACGAAAATCTCTCTCATTTATCTTATACATCCCCTGAGGCTGAAAGTTGTATATTTAGAGTGCCTTATCAACTACGCATGGTAAATGAGGACGCCTATGAACCAGTAATGGTCGCCATTGGTCCTTACCATCATAGTCGTGGTAAAGCTAACCTACAGGAAATGGAGAAGCACAAATTACGGTATCTACAACGGCTTCTCAAGCGACAAGAAGAGACGAGTGTGGAGAGATATGTCAAGGCCATAAGAGAATTGGAGGAAAAAGCGCGCATATACTATGAAGAAACCATTAGCCTTGATACCGACGAGTTTGTGGAAATGATGCTTCTTGATGGCTGCTTCATTGTTGAGTTATTTCGCAAGTATGCAATGGGAAGACTAAGAGATGGCGATGACCCTATTTTCCAATCAGTACAAATTCGATTTGGCTTACGACGTGACTTAATTTTACTTGAAAATCAACTTCCATTCTTTATCCTTGTTGAGTTGTTCAACATGACGAAGGTTCCAAGCCTGGAAGACAATTTAATTCTGATGGCCTTATATTTTCTACTTGATATCATACCAAACAAAACGTTAGAACCACCATTTGAAATCGTAATTGACGACATCAAACATCTACTTGGTCTGGTACATGATAGTTGGTGCTTGACGTTTGATGTTACCCCTATAAATGTAGAGGATGGAGTACATAATTGGCAGTTTATAAATTCGGCAACAGAGCTTGAAGAGGCTGGGGTTCAGTTCAAGATGGCTAAGAGGAGGAGCTTGTTTGATATAACGTTCATAAATGGGGCATTGGAAATGCCAGCTTTAAGCATTGAAGACAATACAGAGTCTATCCTACGAAATCTAATTGCGTACGAGCAGCGCCTTCCAAGTGGGCAGCCAACATGTGTTTCTGACTATATCGCCTTCATGGATTCTCTCATCAATTCCCCAAAGGATGTTCAGTTACTTCGCCGCAGTGGAATAATTAAGAACTGGGTAGGTGATGATGCAGTGGTTTACACCATGATTAACGAGCTTTGCAAGTTTGTTGTGATATCTTCCACGAGTGACTTCAGTTACTTCAAAGTTTTCAATGACGTGAATAAGCATTGTAGACAACGTCGAAACGTGTGGATGGCAACATTAAGGCGGAATTACTTTAACAGTCCATGGGCATTGGTTTCATTTCTTGCTGCTGTCGTATTGCTTCTGCTCACCTTGACACAGACTGTATTTAACATTCTTCCTCGTGGTTAGACACATACAACATTAATTCATTGTTGTTTCCTTCATCAAGTGTGTTACATTTAAACAAGATATGTCGATTAATCAGTCAAGTTGTTGCTTGGAAAATTCATAAAGCATAATTTGTCAATTTGAATAAGTCAATTGTTTTTTTTTTTTTTTTAAATGCTTTTCAATGCGGATCTTCTACTTGTGCTATGAAGAAGATAGAGACATTTGACATGATTATCGTTCACTTTCTAAAGTGGTTTTCGACACTCGTGCACAACACTCTACACCATGAAGTAGTGGAAAAATATAGTTGTCTGGCATAAATTATAGATAAAACAAAATTTTCAGTTTGTTTTCTTAGTTAATAGAAAGCAAGACTAAATATTCATTTGGTTTATTTTTTCAAAAGCTATCCTCAATAAATTGAATTAAATTTACTTGTACTAGGGGGTGACCTGTGCCTACGGCACTCTCAATAAATTTTAATAAATTCTAAATTTTTTACATATTTTTTCCCGTTGTTGATAAAACTAATAAATATCAAAACTTAAGTTTCAAATTTTAGAATTTGTATTATTTTTCATTCATGAAAGCTGAAAATCCCTTTACTGAGCCTTAAAACTTACATTAGGTCTAAAAAAATTTGATTAAGAATTCTTATTGTTTATATTACTTTTATTGTAGTTCTACCATCTTCCTTTACATTATCTCCTGATCCTCAAATTTAGAATTATTCCTTCAACTGATTAACTCGAAAATCTTCAGTTATGTTACCACAAATTGTTTACTCTTATGGTTGACAAAAGGCAAGTTTTTATGGTAGATCTCCAATGTTTCAAAAGCCATTGATTAGCTCATATAGTTGAAAGCCATAATTTTTTAAATAGAATTAATTAAAAAGAGCTAATCCGAGCTAAGACAAATCATTAACTCATGTCAACTTGACAGATATTGAGCCTAGTGGTGACTAGGGCACATGAATTACCATTTGCTAGGCTTAACTACATTAATTTAAGATGCCATATGAGCTTAAGTGTCCTATTATAAGTGGTTAGTGTCGTATTAGTTAAGTATTCTTATTATAATATATTTTTGTATGTTCTCACAAGAATGTTCTAAAACATGAAGTGCAAAATTCACAATAAAAAATATTCTATTTATTACTAAAAAACTAAAATTATTATTCTAATCAAATATCAATTTTTTTTAATACTCAATTTTTTAAGGGTAACGCATAAAAGCTCAACTAATTTGTTAAATTCATTCTTAGCATAAGTAGACCAATGTTGTTAGTTTTCATTTTTCATTACTGTTCGTTATCATTACAAAAGAAAATTCTAAATGTATCATTCCAATGTATATATTTTTACATGTTATCCACCAACTTCACATATACACTTTAATTTTTACATTTAATTTCTTCATTCTCATAGCACTACTCAACTACAAGTTTGCTTGGCTAGCACCATGTTATGACGCGGTGACCTTTCATCTCTACAATAACTACTCTAGTCGGGTATTATATTGCATTAAGTGAAATTTCAATGTCCCATAATTGTGTCAGAGAAAAAGTGAGAAAAACAGTGTTACTTTTGTTCACATCCAATGTTCACCACCCGAATTCACAAAAAAATAAAAGCAAATAAATAAGAATCTTCACCACCAGAAAAGCACCTCCTCCTTTCTTTTTCTCTTTTCTGTTCCCCTTTCTTCTTCTCCATGTCCGGCTGGCTTGTATTTATTTGACCCACAAAAGTGATTAAAGATTTGTCTCTCAAGCTTGATCTTTTTCAGTTCTTTGCTTTTGTTCGGCTTCTTATAGTCACAGAAAAGATAAATAAGAGAAAAGAAAGGTATTTAATGATACCATCCTTGCCAAAGTTTTCATTCATTTTTTCGTTGTTGTTATTTATTTATTTTTGGTACATAAAATGGCCAAAGCCCTTAGAGATAGTAAAAGAGGACATCAAACTCATGACCTAAAGCATGAGTAGGGGCGTCATTTACGACTGGGGCTGACCCCACTCATTGTCCTTGCCAAAATTATGCATGAAGTACAGTGGCAGATTCGCCTGAGGGGCTTCCAAAATTCTTCATAATACCTATGGATTTTTTAGTATTTACATAGGAATATTGGTATTGGCCCACCTAAAATTCTAAAATTTTTTATGTTAATCCCTACAAAATTCAAAAAAGTTTAACTTAGCCCCCTAAACATAAATCCTAGGTCTTCCATTGAAGAAGTATAGAATTCTAGCTTTAAAAGAAACAAAGGGTAGAACCTTGCTTGTTACATGACATGGCATGCTGCATTCCAAACTTGTTGCAGCATTCCATACTTGTGCACCAACTATGGAATGCTTTTTTTCCTTTTTCTTCTATTGTTCTATTTATTCTACTTCTAATACTTTTGTTATTCTTTTCCTCTGCCATACTCTCCCTTTGATCTCTCTCTCTCTCTCTCTCCCTCTCTCTCTCTCTCTCTCTCTCTCTCTCTCCTTTTGTGATTAACACGCTAATTTTCTATTACGAAATGAACTTTCCTCTCATAAACTGTCAACTTCTTTTTTTCTCCCATTAAGAAATAGTGAGGAAGCCAGTCGTTTGATCTGAATATTATTTCATATGTAGTCCTCTTCTCCAGCTAACACGATATAGTGGGGTTACTAATAAATACACTTTATGCAAGTAAGTTTTTTTTCTTTTTAATACATCCAAGTCATAATTTTAATTTTTAATTTTTATATATTCAAGTCATAGTATCTCTGTTTATACGAGTGTGTGTGAGAATTTATGTTCTATGGCCACAACAACAACAATAGTGATAACATAGCAATTGTTTGGCTCCAGCATCTATGAACTCCTTTTTTTCCTATGTAAAGTATTTTGTATGTTCATAAGGCAGACTTAAATTTAACCCCTTCTCTGTTGCATCCTTTCCAATATATATCGTGAGAAAAGAGAATATTTATATACAAGGGAAAGGGCAAATGTAGCAAATACGACTAGACTATCCATTTTCTAGATAATGCCGCCACTTGAGTTATATTCTTCCAACTTTGTTTCTTTGCTTGATAAGATAGGTCAACAATAACTAATGGATAATGAAGCAATTAAAGTGCGAGCTCTCAACTAAGTAGTAAGTTTTATGATCACCAATCCATTAATATATGAAGAGTAATTCTGCATAAGCAGAATTTTTATACAAAACTTTCATACATAATAATGTGGTTATTTTTACTCATAATTAAAAAATGACATTGTAATGTCATTCTGGTGGAGCTTTTTGTAAAAAAATTATGTACAAATCGAATTTTTCATGTATAAATGGATTGATCTGATAGATAAATACTACTTTTTTCTGAGTGAAGTTTTTATTTGTATGTTGTTTTCATAATGAATTAAAACCTTAGATTCCAAAACCACGGAGGAATATGGTCCTTCTAGTATGAACATGGGCTCCTTGCATGCACTGGATCTCTTCTTACCATTCAAATTTTACAATTTTTAGTTAGTTGTTCATCCACTCCAACAGCTAGACTTATCTTGAACACACTCATCTTGATTCATGAAAGTTAATAATTAACAATCCGTCAAAAGCCTGTACAATACATAAAAGTTAATGTTACTTATAAGTAATACAAGAATAAAATACTCTAGTAAATGAAAATTTATTAGAATAGGTGAAACCTAAGTTATTTGGACTCTTCTAAAATGAATAAAGTACTCTTATCGGACACTTGATATTTGAACTCTACTACTTGAGTAGGGGTATGTGTATTGAATATGTGCTCAACATGTATTGCTAGATATTCACTCAACACAAATGTTTAGCAAGTTGATTTCATCATATAAATATGCATAAAATTCTCATATTTGTATAAAAAGCTTTATAACACATTGTAAACACTATTTTATCCTATGAAATAAAAAAACTTATTAAGAATATGAATATTTTGATGTGTCCCGATGTTTTAAATATGAGAATCAGATAAATTTAATATGTAAATACATACCTGCATTCGACACCTAGACCCAAATCCATACCATATATGGGGAAAATATGGAAACTTAGGGAGCTACAATTATCTCACTACTTGTTTGGCAAGATCAATAATTTTTTTTTTTATATAATCACGATGATTGGACAACATTTAATTTTGCTATCTACAATGATCTCACTTCTTTTGGTTCGGTTTCTCCAAGTAAAAATTTCTGTTCCACCCGGGCTATATAGTACTAACATAACACTGGCATATGATTTTCACGAACCCCTCGACGTCAAAACACCACCCTAATTCCTATTTCTGTCCTCAATAAAATTGAAGTTGGTGACTGTTTAAAACTTTTTGTCCATTACTTTTGTAACTGATGCAGCGGAACTTTAGAGAATAAGAAACTCAGCTCCAATCTGTTGATTCACCGCGAATGCCAGATTAAAACTCTTCTTTCAACCTATAAAATAATCACAAATCACAGGTTCAAAGGCATCAAGCGTTCGTTGATTCGCAAGAATACCGAACGATTGGGAAAAGTGTAATTTTCAAGCACAAATTTTATTAAACTTCAAAACTGTTGAAAAATGTCTTAACAAGACTATAAATATGCAACACGAAACCCTAGAGCCCGGGATAAACCGGGTTAATTAAAAAAAAGGACAAAAGCCCAAAACAAAGTAAGCTCAAAACACAAAACAGGCCGAAAACCACACTTAGAAGCGTTTTTCCGCATAACTTTCTCCGGCTCGGCGCTAACTCTTCAAAAATATATTATAATAGAAAAATTGAGCTACGAATCAAAAGTTATATCCAGTTGAAGTTTACCGACCACCGACGCGGGTATATCGCTGCGCCGCGTCTCCAAATAATTTTTGACTATGCGATCCGCATCAGTAACTGAGCTGCAGTTGCATTCTATCAACTAAAAACTCGTCTGGTAGGACATTGGAATTGTTCCATGTTATTTTTACCACATCATTACAATTTATGTTGTATTTTGGTACAGGTAAGTTTTACAACTTTTAGAAAGATGAACATATCGACAGAACGAACAGATCAAGCCTCCATCCTCATTGACGAAAAGCTTTCCCATTATCTCACACATCCTCCGAGGCAGAAAGTTGTATCTTTAGAGTACATTATCAACTACGGAAGGTAAAGGAGGAAGCGTATGAACCAGTGCTAGTTGCTATTGGTCGTCCTTACCATCGTGGTAAAGCTCACCTACAAGAAATGGAGAAGCACAAAGTACGTTACTACAACAGATTCTCAAGCGACAAGAAGAGACGAGTGTGGAGAGATATGTCAAGGCCATAAGAGAATTGGAAGAAAGAGCACGCCAATATTATGCAGAAACCATCAGCCTTGATACGAATGAGTTTGTGGAAATGATGCTACTTGATGGATGCTTCATTGTTGAGTTATTTCGCAAGTACAGAGTGAGAAAATTGAGGGATCGGAATGACCCTATTTTCCTAGCACAGATTCTCTTTGGCTTAGCGCCTAATTTAATTTTACATGAGAATCAGTTTCCATCCTTTATTCTTCTCGATTTCTTCAACATGACTAAGGTTCTGAGCCCGCTAGACAATATAATTGAGATGGCCCTATATTTCGTAGAAGACATTGTACCGAGCGGAAGTTTAAAAGCTCAAAGTGAAATCCTAATCGATGAGATCAAGCATCTACTTGGCCTAGTACATGATAGTTTGTGCTTTTCATTTGCTAAAGACAGTATAAATGTGAAGGACAAGGTAGAGAGTTATGAGTACATAAATTCGGCAACAGAGCTTCAAGAGGCAGGGATTAAGTTCAAGAAGGCTGAGAGAAGCAACTAGTTTGATATAGAGTTCATAAAGGGGCTATTGGAAATCCCATCTTTAAATATT
This sequence comes from Euryodendron excelsum, assembly GCA_033060915.1. Lineage (NCBI taxonomy): Eukaryota > Viridiplantae > Streptophyta > Magnoliopsida > Ericales > Pentaphylacaceae > Euryodendron > Euryodendron excelsum. The sequence continues at coordinate 19,340,041 of CM065399.1, forward strand.
TCAGAATGTATAGAGTCTCCCTTCAGAAATCTAATTGCATATGAACAGTATTTTGTTGGTAGTTACCAACCACATTATGTTTGTGACTATATTGTCTTCATAGACCTTATCAATTCTCCAAACGATGTTCAGTTACTTTGCCGTCGTGGAGTTATTATTAATCAAGTAGGTGACGACAAAGTGGTTCATGGCATGTTGCACCAGATGAACCAGTTCATCGTCATATCTACAAGAAGGGACTTTAGTTACTCTAATACTTTCAGCGGCGTGAATAAGCATTGTGGGTGAAGGCGAAACGAGTGGATGGCAACTTTAAGGGGGAAGTACTTCAAAAATCCATGGGCATGGGTTTCATTTCTTGCTGCTATCGTATTGCTTCTGCTCACCGTGATACAGACTATATTTTCCGGTTTCTCTCTTAATCTTAAATAAGATATATTTGGTGATCAGTCAAGCTGTTGCTTGAAAATTTGATAAGGTGTAATAGATATATTTCACTCAGCCAAGTATTTCTTGTTTTTTAATTTTTTTTTGTTTTCGTTTTGAAAATGCATTTTAATGTAAATCTTCTCCTCACATGTATTCAAAAGAAGATAAGTGACAGTTTCAATCTGGCTTGTTCTTGGCTTATAATTGCTAACATTCAATAATAAAATGCCACATTTTCTCTTCATTATTGCTTTGCATGGTGCCATGAGGGTTGTGTGCATTGCCTAGATTTCCCCACTTGTTGCTAACATTTGCATCTGTTTGTGCATATTTAAATCTTGAATGACAAGTGGTTTCTGAAGTGGATGTGAAAACTCTTGGCTTTATTATAGTAGTGAATTTTTTTTAGTAAGAATCATTTGCTCCATTGTCATTGGAAACCTTCTTCAAAACAAGGGGTTAAAAAATAACTAGTTTTCAGGAAACGCAAGCGTTGTTTTCTATTCTCTTCTACTTTTATGTTCTATAGCCATGAATACTAAAATGACCAACAGAACCAAGTTCTCCTAATTTTTACACTTCTCATGATAATCGTTCTCAGAAATGCATGCTAAAAATTACACCAAACAACCCCTTAGTTTCAATTCCCTCATTAACAAGAAGAAAATTTTAATTGACCTCAACTTGAATTTTCCATAGCATCGCATGGATGCAGTGGAAAACATGATATTGCCTTTAAGCTAGCAGAAAGAGTTCAGATGTACAATGCCTTTATGCATTCGGTTGGGTGAAACATGCATATAACAAAGCAGAGAATTCTACAAACTTCTTATTTGGATAAACTAAAAGCATTGTCCACTTGAGAGCTCCAATAGATTGGACACAAAAAGCATAAGGAATAAACTGTTGTAGCAGTAATCAAAGAACACAGGGTTTATAGCAATCTTGTAAACACCGGCCAAAAAAAAAAAAAAAACAGGGACACAAGCAGGACAAGTTCAGCCAAGAAAGCAGAACCAAATGGTTTTAACAGAAACTATCTGAGAGGCATACCAAAATTCAAAGGAGAAGACAAAGCGTAAGCAGGGAGATACTAATCAGAAAAGGCTGACTGATTAATCAAAAAACTTAATAACATACTAAAACATGTAATATGATCAACTTGCACATACAGCAACTACAACGGCACCAGAGCTCAAAACATCAAATATGGGCGGAGCTTCTATGAGGGTTCTCTTGTAGCCCAAGGTAGAGAAGTCCAAAAAAAAAATCTTATTTAAAGTCTAACTTTAGCCTAACTTTTAATTTTTTAGCCTACTCCAGCCCCAGCTCAGCCTAAATTATCCCAAAAATATATATGTAATTTCATTTAGTTGGCTAATAGAGAACTGAGATGAGAAAACAAAGTATGAAAGGGTTTCTGTTAGGTTGCCAAAAAAGTTGAAGACAAACCAAAGAAAGAGACTGGGTGCTATAGATTTAGGGTTTTATTTGTATTATATATACATCTGGCAAAACACACATGCACATATATATTTTTGTCTATATAATGTTCATAAAATGTTTATATTTGTGTAATTGTATGTTTGTAATCTAGAATTTTGATATTGGCATCACTGTTAATAATTTTTTTTTTTTTGTGAGTTTACTAACCTAGACAATTTATATTTGTTTATTTGTGAGTTGGGTTTTTATTTAGGGTTTGAATGATAGAATTATGGCTTTTGATATTAGATAACTTATTTGTATGTCCATTGATACTATTTTTCATATAAATCATACTTTCTTAGGTTATAAATTACAATGGCACATGATGGAGACAAAAAAAAAAAAAAAAAAGAACCTCTTCATTTTTTAAACCAAAAGTTGAGAGAAAGCCTATGAACCAGTAATAGTTGCTATTGGTCCTTATCATCACCATCGGGGTAAATCTCAACTACAAGAACTGTTAAAATAATAATAATTTATAATAATAATTCCTACAAATAAAATTTTCAATAGAAGAGATAAGCAAATACCTATTGTCAATGGAAGAATAAAATTGTCAATGAAGAAGATAAGATTAGGAATCTTGTATTACTTATTGTATATGTATGTATTATCTATTGGCTTCCTATAAAACGGGAGCTAACTCTTCTACGAACTGGTACCACCAAAAAAAAAAAAAAAATACAAAGTCTTTCACTCTTTCTCAAAGCTTTCTCTCTCTTGATTCCACTACCTTTGCACCCAACATGATTTTGGTATCAGAGCCTAACTCTTTCTTGTTCTCTCCTTATACTCCAATTTGTGTCCATGGCAACAACCTCAAATACCACCTTCAACTATGCTCAAAATCTTATACCCATATTTGATGGCGAAAGCTACGGTTATTGGAGTATTCAAATGAAAACCCTCTTCATTTCTCAAGATTTGTGAGAAATAGTGGAGGAAGGCTTTTCTGTATCTGAAAGTTAAGAGGTACTAAACTCTTGGACACAAGTCAAACAAAAGGAATACAAAGAGAATGTAAGGAAAAATGCAAGAGATTTACTCAACATTAAACAAGGGGTAAGTAAATCTATTTTTCCTAGAATTATGAGTGCAAAGAGTTCCAAAGAGGCATGGGAAATCTTAAAGGCCAATTTCAAGGGTCTGAAAAAGTTATCTCCATAAAACTTCAATTTTTATGACGTGATTTTGACAATCTAGCCATGAAAGAAAGTAAGAGTATTCAACTATTTTTCACAAAAGTGGTTGAAATTGTTAACCAGATTAGAAGCTATGGAGATACTATTCAAGAGAGCAAAATAGTTAAAAAATTATTGAAAAGCTTGCCAAAGAAATTTGAGCATTTTGTTGCTGCAATAGAAGAATCTAAAAATTTGTCCAAACTCACTCTTTATGAGCTCATGGGTTCTCTTGAAGCCCATGAAAAAAGAATAACTAACTTTACAGGAACAAATATTGAGTAAGCATTCGAGTTAAAGCTCAATGTTTCAGAAAAGAGGACCTCAGAAAATGGAGAAGGTGGCTCATTTCAACAACATCAACAAGGAAACAGGCGCTAAAACTGTAGCAACCGCAACCAAGAAAGAGGAAGGAAAAATTACCACCATCAAACAGATAGAGTTGGTAACCAGCAATCTAGCTCTACTTGTCTTGTTTGTGGTAAATCTAATCATCAATCCAAAGATTGCAGACTCAGATGCACCAACTGCAGAGTTCCAAATCATTCACAGAGAGATAGTTGGTATCAACAAAGAGATGAAAAGATTGAAGCAGATTTCTGGGAAGAAAATGACTCAACGCAAGTGTTCTATTCCTGTATAAGTATACATCATTAGGATGTGCTCAACACATGGTACCTGGGCAGTACATGCAGCAACCACATGACTGGGATGGCAAGTGCTTCGTCAAAATGGACAACCAGATCTCTTCTCAAGTCAAATTAGGAGATGGAAATCAGCATCCTATCAAAGGCAAAGGAACCGTGACAGTACAAACCAAGGGAGGTAAAACCAAACTCATAAATGATGTTTTGTATGTTCCTGGTTTGACTCAAAATTTACTGAGTATTGGGCAATTAATTCAAAAAAGATACTCAGTGAACTTTAAAAGGGACAACTGCACAATCTGTGACAAAAATAATTTGTTAATGGCCAACATAAAAATGGCACCAAGCAAAATATTTTCCTTTAACATGCCATTGGATGAGAATTTTGCCTCAAAAGCTAACAAAACTGATGAATCTCTACTCTAGCATTGGAGATATGGACACTTGAACTACAAACGACTGAAATTGCTGGGACAAAAAAATATGGTGATTGGATTGCCTAAAATTTAAAAAGATGACAAAACTTGTGAAGGATGTATTTATGAAAAAATGCACAAACTGCCATTTCCCAATACTGTTTGGTGAGCAAAAGCTCCACTTGAATTGGTACATGCAAGCATTTGTGGACCAACAATAACTCACTCATTGGGAAACAAAAAATTTTTTTCTTCTCTTTGTTGATGATTTCAGCAGGTTGATGTGGGTCTACTTCTTGGAGCAAAAGTTCGAAGCTTTCTTAACATTTCTCCAATTCAAAAAGATGGTGGAAAGACAAAGCGGCCATCCACTGAAGGTGCTCAAAACTGATCGTGGTGGAGAATTCTTGTTTAAAGAATTTATAAATTACTATAAAAATAAAGGAATCAGATGGCAACTAACAGTTCGTCACACTCCTCAACAAAATGGCGTGGTAGGATGAAAGAATCACACCATTGTCGAGATGGCACGAAGCATGCTGAAAGCCAAAGGTCTTCACAACACTTTCTGGGCAGAAGCAGTCAACACCGCAATTTACTTCCTCAACCAGTTTCCAACGAAAGCAGTCCTGAACAAAACTCCCTATGAAGTTTGGCACAACCACAAGCCGATGGTAAACTTTTTCAAAGTCTTTGGTTGCATAACATATTCACTTGTTCCCTCTCAAAACAGGAAAAAATTTGATGAAAAAGGAGAAAATACATCTTCATCGGCTACAGTGATGAATCAAAAGGTTAT